>CAUYQU010053571.1:0-41136 GCA_963574635.1 Cheracebus regulus
GACCCAGCAATCCCATTACTGGGTATATACCCAAAGGATTATAAATCTATCTATTATAAAAACACATGCACATGTATGTTCATTGTGGCACTGTTTACAATAGCAAAGACCTGGAACCAACCCAAATGCCCATCAATGATAAGAGTGGACAAGGAAAATGTGACACATATACACCATGGGATACTATGCAGTCATAAAAATGATGAGTTTGTGTCCTTTGTAGCGACATAGATGAATCTGGAAACCATCATTCTCAGCAAACTGACACAAGAACAGAAAATGTCAGTTTTCATTTCCTATGCAACAATCCTGCATGGGCTGCACATGTACCCCAGAACCTAAAGTACAATACAAATAAAAAAAAAAAGACGAAGAATAATATATTCTTCATTTTTGTACATCTACAGTACCACATATGTCTTGCATACAGTAGGGACAGGTTAATTGAATTCTGACCTGAAATTTGTTGATTGAAGGTTAGGAGTCGGGTAGTGCTGGTGTAGGTGGCAGTAGTGAAGTAGAAGAAGAAAAGTTATTATCTTCGGGGAAAGCTATCCAAGTAACCATAGTATCAGAGACTAATATAGGAAGAGTTCTACATTAAATGTTATTTTTAAAAAATCAGATAAGTAAGAATTGAAAGGAAAAAAAATACTGAATTTGGCGATTAAATGTTTCTGTGGTAGGGCAGAAGTTAAATTTGAGCAATAAGTGGTTGTACATTTTCAAAAAATAATAACATTGATCATTATTTATTTATTTAGAGACACGGTCTCACAACATTATCCAGGCTAAAGTGCAGTGGCTATTTACAGGCACAATTGCTATCCACCGCAACCTTGAACTCCTGGCCTCAAGAGACTGTCCTGCCTTGATCTCCTGCGTAGCTGGGACTACAGGAAGGTGCCACCTTGCCTGATGGGTAACACAGATAATTACAGCAAAAGATGAAAGGGTTTGGGGGACACAAGGAGATGCAGAAGACCCATATATGGTTAAAGGCACAGAGGAATAAATAAGTAAAGACTAAAGGTATTAGAAAAAACAAGGATAAGACCATTTTTATAGTTAGCAAAACTTTCTTTTGCTTAGGAAATCAGAAATTAGCCATTCTCCCTACCTAATAATGACTGTCATCTATTTTTGTAAAGAAATAGGAAAAATAGTTGATTCTAACACACTGGCATATTTACTTTTATGGCAGAAATACCCAAAGAGTTCAAAACCAACTAACAGAGCTTTTCTAAATACATTTTTAGAGTTCGTAAGAAAATGGCAGGGCAAATCAAATATGTAAATTTAACCAACTTAAGCATACCTATCCTTTGTGGCCTAATCAACTACAAATAGGTATAATTTTATGACATGGAAAAAATTCAAATAATTTCAAGTCTCTACAGAGGTTTTATTGCAAAGGTAGTTTATTCAGTTTGGTAGTTTATTCAATGACCTGCAAAGCTGTGTACTAGTTACACTTCAAATTTAATTGACTTTTAGGTACCATGGCCCTGTATCAGCTCCCATACTTTTCTCTAACATAAAAGCATTTCTATGCCTTTAAAATTAACTGTTGAGCTGGGCTTGCTAGTGTACACCTATAGTACCAGCTACTCATGAGGTACTGGGGGCAGGAGGATTCCTTGAGCCCAGGAATTCTAGGCTGAAGTGTGCCTGATTGAGCCTGTCAACAGCCACTGTACTCCAGCCTGGGCAACATGTTAAGGTCCCATCTCTTTTAAAAAAAAGTTGATGATAAAATTTTATTTGTATTTATTTCCACAAATTGAATATTTTTCAGTGATATTTACGCTAATGTATTTTTTTCTCTCTTGCTCTCTACTCAATACAACCCAAGTATTTATTTTCTAAAATTGGGGTGTGATAGACAGGTAAATAGGGATATATTTCCTAATTCACTTTTCTTTTGGAGGTTTTCATTATGTTTTAAGATTCTCACTCCCACATATTAAAATGACTCATTTATAATTTAAAGTTAACTTTAATCTTGATGTATTAAAGGTTCCCTCCTTCCAAATATTTGCTGCTAGCTTCATTTAGGCTGTCATTGTGTTAATATTTAAAGTCTACAAAATGAAATAAAATGAAAGTGATAAAAACGATATATTTACTTATCTATTCTTTCATGTTTAGAACTTCAGTGCTCTAGAGAAGAAGTACTAGGCAACTGCTATAATTTTACCTCTCTGCTTCTCATCCTCACCAGAGCAAAGAAATACTAGAGATCTTCACACATAAGCCAGGGTAAGAAACAAGGGAGATTAAAAAAGAAAAATAAAAAACAGGTAATAGGGATAGAGAAATGAAGACAGGTATGGCAGGCAGTCAATTATTTCTTCATATTTTTCCCTGGCAAGGATAATGCATATTCTATTTAAAAGCCCCATAATAAGTTTAAGCAGATAAAATGGAGACTAGAGCATCAGCATGGTATTGTAGAAACAGTACAGGCTTTGGGGTCATAATATAGAAGTTTAAATATAGATTCCAACACTTCCTAACTTTCTGAACTTAACTGTTTTATTTAGGTCAATCTTTCCCACTCAATCTTTCCCAGTAGACTAAATAATGATAGGAATCTTGACTCTCTTGTTCACTCTTGTAAGCCTAGCACCTAGCATGATGCTTGATAAACAGCGAGGACTTCAGTAAGTAACTGTAGAACAAATGACAAATAATTCCAAGCAAATTTTTCCAATTCTGAGTCTATTTCCTAATATGTAAATGAATATAACAAAATGTATATTTCATAAAAACTCTGCAAAGTTTCTATGTATTTAAAGTATCCAAGAGAGCAACTTCTGTCACTAAATGTTTAATTTAGCATTCTCCAGGTGGTCTGCAATAGCATAAATCAATAAATAGCCATTAATGTTTTTAAAACATCAACACCTCTTCTTCTGTACCTCATATTCATATGGATTATAATATTGCATGTACTCATGCCTGCTTCAAAGGCTTTTCCTCTTTAGTGCCTATGACAGGTTGTTGTGAGGATTAAATGAGATAATGCAAGCAAATTACTTGGCAATGTGATTAACGTATTGTTAGAACTCAATAAATTTAAGTTTTTATATTTCTCGTAAGTTTAAATGGTACTTGGTGTCTAGTGACTAACAATACTTAAGACTCAAATGCAGTTTGATGTAAACCAAACTGACTGTTATGGCTGCAGAGAGATAAGCTACAGGACTAATCTGGAACAGTTTACCTAAATGATACTTCCTAGTTCTAATGCTTACTACAGCTTCTCTTCTATTCAATCCAAAGCTGCCTATAATTTCACATGAGAGGCCAGAACTTAGAAGGGAAAAAATAGCCTTGCAACCAATTCCTCTCCCTTTTCTTTTTGAAACAAGAAATATTAGTACTTGGTTTTAATCTATCAGAGTCTAGATATTAGAATTATAACAAGGAAGGAAGAAGACATTTTCTCCCTTTCTTTGCTCTACTATCCTTAATATTTTTTTTAAGATTAAAATGCTTCAAAGGTGTATATTAAAGGCCTAATTTAACTACACAGTTGATATTAATCAGATTTTGCTTATATGCCATGCATCATAATATCAGCATGGTATTTTCTCATCAGCTCATCATTTCAAATCTTAAGAATATTTAGGTATACTTTTCATGCTTTAAAATGGTCATTCTGTCTGAAAAAAATATCAAAGTGAAATTTCAATAGGTATTTGGAGTTGTTCTCTTTAGAAAACAGACTGTTGCAAACATTTACTTTCACATCAACCAGAGTCAAATTGGTCAGCTCTGAATACTAGATTCTATAATCAATTAGCTAGAAAAAGGGAATCCTCAGAGTATGTCTGTTAATTTAGGAAGCAATTTCAAAAGCAAACAGGGTAGGATTCAAAAGAAAATAATTTAAATACATTACTTACTTTTGCAAATAATTCTTGTTGCTGTCTCAATAACTCTTCTTCAGGAATGCCAAGGTTTTCCAAACGAGAACTGGCCTTTCTTCTTTTTAATGCTACTGTTTTACACTCTTGCAAGACTTCTTTTACTTCACTTATATAAGAGCCAAATCCCAAACTTTCTAGTGCTAGAGAAATGAAAATATTAAAATATGAAAGGGTGATAAAACATAGCTTTCCCCCAACCTGTGGATCACAAAGTTTTTGTGTGTTTTTCTTTGTAGGAGGGGAATGTTTTGCTGTTTTCTAATAATTGTACCTATTTTATAGTTGGACAACAATTGTCTGGGCAGCAAGACAAATATTTTATCAACCTGCTAAATATTAGGTGGCAAATCAGTTAAAACTTGAGGAATAAAGGCACATGCCTTCACTTTTCATTCTGACTAATTTTTAAAAGACCAAAGCATTTCCTGTAACTGGGAGGAAAAAAAAGCCCAATGTAAGAACACATGGTTTTAGTAAGAAAAAACCTTTTGTGTCATTTGACTTAGAAAAAGTAGGCTGGTAACACATTCTCTACTAAGTTTCAGTAGGACAGAATAAAAGAACAGATAAGTTTTTCTTTTCTCCAATACACCAACAGGAAGCTATTTTTAGCAGATAAACTACCAAGTTTAAGAAATACTGGTGGAAATAAGTCATGAAATTCAGCACTTATAGTCAGCCAACAGGTTTCTCTTGAAAATAAAACTTAACAGGAAAAATAAAAACATTTTAAAATGATGTGGCAGAAAAACTGAGATGAAAGAAGACTTTAAGGATACAAGAAGCATTAATAAAATTTTTTCTCCCCTTTTCATATTTAGAAAGGAAATTTTATAGGAAAAAAAAATGGGCTGGGCATGGTGCCTCATGACTGTAATTCCAGCACTTTGGGTGGCCAAGGTGGGAGGATGCCTTTAGTCCAAGAGTTCAAGACCACCCTGGGCAACATGGCAAGACCTCATCTCTACAAAAAAATTAAAAAATTAGCTGGGTGTGATGGCTCATGCCTATGGTTCCAGTTGCTCAGGAGCCTGAGGTGGGAAGATTGCTTGAGACCAGGAGATTGAGGATGCAGTAAGCCATGACTGCATTGCTGTACTCCAGCCTGGATGACACAGCAAGACCCTGTCTCAAAAAAAATAAAAAAATAAATCACACACTCTAAATACCTTCTGTAACCCAGAAAAGACAAGGCATAAAATTTCCTTCTCTTTTTTTTTTTTTTTAATTAAGAAGGGGTTTCACCATGTTGGTCAGACTGATCTTGAACTCCCGACCCCAGGTGATCCGCCCACCTTGGCCTCTAAAGTGCTTGGATTACAGGCGTGAGCCACCACACCCAGCCAAAATTTCCTTCTCATAGTATATTATATTTTATAGTTTTGGTATGTTGACTAATGTCCTAAAGGCATATTTTGTATTGTGAACCAATGATGAAACACAGGTGGTAAAAAACACAGTAAATCAATTTAGCTCATCAGCTCTTATAGTCTTTCAACCATTATGTTGAATTAGATTGCTTTTAGTATATATGCTCTCACTTCTAACTTCAGGGATTTGCTCTTCAGAAAGAATGCCAAATATACCTTTACAAATCCACATGCCCATGCAAACTGTGGTTTTAAGACCTTTTGAATGATTTACAACTTTAATTATTTCAAATGTTAAGCTGTTTTCATCAACCTTCTTTAGAAATAACCTGATGCCAAAAAGCAGAGTACTGTACTATTATTCAGTTAACTCACCTCCCCTGACCTCCCTAAAAACTTCAGAAAGGCATTCATCTAAGTTCTATATATCAAATTCAACAACATATAATTCTGGCTTCAAAGAGTTTGAGATATAATGGGAAAATAAGTGACAACTAGGCAGCCTGTATTTTTCATTTGAATTGACAGACTGATTTATTGTTTTAAGTGTCAATGATAGAAGCCAAAGTTTTTCTATTATCTTTTCTCTTTTTAAAAATCTTTTCTACTATGTAGAAAATTTTAACAAGATTGGCTGGAGACAATACCAAAAAAACCCAAGTGAATGGTTTATGGTTTCCCACCATATTCTGAAGAAAGTCTGATTTCCTAGTCCTACACCAGTCATCCAAGACCTAGCCCATGCTACTTTTCCAGCTTTATTTCTGCCATTAAATCTCTGCACTGCTAAATATGACTGCTCAACATTTCTAAAGGAGCCAGTTTCTCACATTCATGGTGATGGCAATAAACTCAAGGCACAGATTAAACCCCATATTCAAATTAAGCTTGCTTGATCCTCCCAAACAGACATAATCTCCCCTTTTCAGATCAGATAGACCTAGAACTGAAATTTGGTTGACACAGTATTTGTAAAACCTTGGATCAATTGTTTAATATGTCTAAGCTTCAGTTTTTCCATCTATAAAATGAGAATAGCATCCATTTCATAATAGCTTCCTACAACCAGGAGCAAGTACAGTGGTTAAGCATGCAGGCCTTAAAGCCAACTGTCAAGGACTGACTCCAAACTCTACCTCATATTAGCTGTGTGACCCTTCACCTCTGAGCCTCACAGTTTTCTCACCTCTAAGAAAGAATAACAATAGCACTTACATCTCATTGGATCAGGATGTGAATAAATGAATTAATGTAAGAGATTAGAACAAAGGCTAGTCCCACAGAGTGAGCAATATATTATATATTTATTACTAAACTGTGGCTGAGCACAGTGGCTCATGCCTATAATCTCAGTGTTTTGGGAGGCCAAGACAGGAGGAAAGATTGAGGCCAGGAGTTCCAGACCAGTGTGGCAACACAGTGAGACCCTGTGTCTACAAAAAATAAAAAATTAGCCAGGCACCGTGGCACATGCCTGTAGTCCCAGCTACTTGGGAGGCTGAGGAAGGAAAATCACTTATGTCCAGGAGTTTGAGGCCACAGTGAACTATGACTGTGGCACTGTACTCTAACCTGGGTGAAAGAGCAAGACCCTGCCTCTTAAAAATTAAAAATAATAAATCGATATCATATTGTTATTAGTTTTAAGACTGTAGGAATCAACAGGTAATTAACATAAGGCATTTAACAGTGTCTAGCACATAAGAATCACTTAACCAACTCAGACTATGTATTACTTATCTTTATTTTTAAAATTTAAAAGTACCCTCATAAGTGTATAGGACCTAAATGAATGTATAGCTATACAATATCACATTTAAATTCAAGCTGGACAAGCATATTGATAAAAAATTAAATTTATAAAATTAACAAATCAACACACTGGAGAGACAACCCCTCAAAATAGCATGAATTACTAGACACTAAGAAAATCCAAGCCAACCAACCATGGTGGCTCATGCCTGTAATCCCAGCACTTTGGGAGGCCAACGTGAGGGGATCACTGGAGGTCAGGAGTTAAGAGACCAGCCTGGCCCACATGGCAACATCTTGTCTCTAAAAAAAAATACAAAAATTAGCCAGGTATGGTGGCACATGTCCGTAATCCCAGCTACTCAGGAGGCTGAGGCACGAGAATCACTTGAACCTGAGAGGCAGAGGTTGTATTGAGCCGAGATCACACCACTGCACTCCAGCCTGACAGAACACGACTCTGTCTCAAAAAATAAGAAGAAGAAGAAGAAAGAAAGAAAATCCAATCCAAGCTATTTTTAACCATGGAGACCTTGAATTTAAAAACTCAAAAAATATATAACTACCTTTAAAAACATTTAAGGCTGAGAACACTGCTTTCAAGAAACTGGCAAGTAGGTCCAAGGTTAATATTTAATATTATTCAAAGACTTGCCATATGTTAAAAACTACACTCTCAATAAAATGGTTGAAAAGGAGCAGCCATAAATTTAACTTCAAAAATTTCATTGACTTTAATTTTGAACACATTTGGCTAACAGACATCAATAACTGGCCATAGTATTTTCTAAATAGGGAGATATTTTACATCTTTTGCTATCATTCCCATTTTATCATTAGTTATCATTCTCATTTTACACAAAGAGAATATTAAAGAATAAAGAAAATGGCTCCCAAGCAGGGCCACCATTTATGGTTGTATAGATTGTTCCGTATACAACATACTAGAAGACCATTCTTATTGTAAATACCATAAATTTGTATGTTTACTGTGACACTTTTTCTAGCAGACAGTAGAAATGCTTTTTAAGGAAGGAGTGCCTTTTTCTAATTTGTACAAAGGGAACTTATGGACTATCGATGGCCCTATTTCTAAGGATCTCATGTTTCTAAAACAGAAAAATATTTTTTTAAAAATGTGTGGGTAAAACTAACACACATGACTATATATCACCCTCTGCCATGTATCTTAAAACTACAAACAGCAAAGTCCATGGTGTATATTAGGGGAAAAAATACTTAGCACATTTTTCAGCTTAAAAGACAGATGTTAACAAGACAGCTATTAAAAAAACAAAAAAATAAAAACTTCTAAGCAACAATAATCTTCATATATGCTTATCTTATTTTACAAAGTGATGTACTCCTGAAAAGTTCTATCTTAACATAAATTTATGTGAATCACTTTATACTTCATATGCATAAAGTGTTTTTCATTTTTTAAATTATGTGATATATAGTACCCTTTAAATACTATATAAAGCAGCATTCTCTAATTTCTCCATTTTCTTTTGCTTGTGGGAGGAAAGGGACTAATGTATTTCACATAAAATACATTAACAGGATGTAGGCCAACTTGACTTCTTGGCTCACTATCCTCGCAAAAGTTTCTGAAGACCCTTAAGAATCATGTCCTCCATGGTATTATTACTGGGAATCTTGGACAACAATGAGAGACGAATGGCAGAGAAGAAATTGAGTATCATATATCTTAATATCCTTAGTAGTATCTAGCACAATGCCAAGTACTTGGTAGTATTCAATAAGTAGTTGTAGGGTGGCTGAAGGAAAACAGGAACAGGGTTTAGAGCAAAGCTTCTCAAAGTGTGGTCCATGGACTTGTGCCAGAACTGCTCCTAATGGATACGGATTAGTTAAGTATAGAAAGTCAAAGCATTTAACTACCTTCACTGCAATTTGACAAAATAATTGTATGTCTATTGAATCCAATAGTAAAAAATGGAGTGTTGGTCTTTTACTCATCTTTTCTAGTGATCCATTTTCATGTTATCTTACAAAGGTACCAGTGTGAGAAGGACAGGAATTTTTTAAAAACTCCTTCAACATAAGACAGCTTGGAGTAACTCAATGGCTGAAGATGCAAATTCTCAGATACTCTTTCAAACTTTTACTACTTTCAGTTACTATTCTCATAAATGTGAGGGCAGATATTTCACGTAAAGTTCTCAACCCCTGACTAATTCTCAAAAATTACAGTACCTGAAATCAAGTTTTATACATAAATAAGAAAACCTTAAATGATTTGCCTAAGTTTAAAGAATTGTAAGTGCAGAACCTACAGCTCTTGACTCTCAATGTCAATTCTTTCTATAAGGCAACAGAACATGTTAGAACTCATTCAATAATACATGTTCACAATACACTCCAACAAAATAGGAATATCTTTTATAGCTCAGAACTCCCTCTATTCATGTGTCTATGATCTTCAGTACCAAGTCTACTTTCTTAAACTCAAAATAAGCTAAACAGAAACCAAATTTTTTTTTAAAACTAAGTTATATTATTTCATAGATTTACTGGTGATAAAATTAGTTTAACTTTAACTTGCATTTTACAGAACTACCTCAAAATGCTTAATTTGCTCAGACAAGATAAAGCAAGGTGAGAAATGAACAAGTGAAATGTCCCGAAGCAAAGTCTAGTTCATTAAACTTATCATTAAAAACCCTAACTTCAACATGTGAGAATCATACCACTTTAAAATGTACATTTATTCCACTTGGGTATATTCTACATTCCTAATCAATGCTGACAGAAAAGTATAAAATATGCCATATCTATTATGATTTGTATATAGGAACACACTTCAAACACCTAAAATATATAAACCTTAAGAATTTCTTTAAAAATTTAACCTCTCAAAACAAAACTTCTTTGGAACAATTAAACAATATGAGATTACAAATGTATAAAGCCTACAACCCCAATTGGGGAGAATTCTTGGGTGAAAATGTAGATTCTTATCCACTTAATAACATAATACAAGAAAAAAAGTAAATTTATAATACTGTAACAGGTCAATACATTATTTTTTTAAATGAATAAATCATCTTCATTACACAAAGGAAATTCTTTTTCACTATAACTTTCTGACTCACGTTAAACTTTATTTAGCATATCCCAAAGTTGAACTATTTAGCATACTGCTTGCTACAGCTGCACTTCTATTCCATCATGTCAATCAGAAATCTAAATATATCCTAGAAAAGAATTAACTCTCCCCAAGAAGACAGACTGTAATGTGTTATTAGGTTTTTGGAACGATCCTCACTTCTGTAGTGTAAACAAATGTTTAGGCAGACCCTGTTGAAATCTTTTGCAATTTTCATTAAAAAAGCAATGTTGATAAAAGGTTCTTTTTCCTTTTTATGAGTTGTAAAAAGAAATTACAGCTATCTGTGCTGGATAATCTTGTGAAAGACTTATGACAGCAATCACACATACAATGTAAAACTAAATACACTAGAGAAAAAATAGACAACTTGGCTTTCATTTTACTTGCTAGAGTATTCAGCACACCAAACAAGTAGAAAAAAAAATACTAGTTTTAAGAATCAAATATGCTTTTTCCTAGGTATTTTTCTCCTATGGACTGAAATGGGCAGGATATATTTTTAAAACACCCTCAAGACGTCATAAAGGATTAAAAATGAATCACTTAATCCTTTTGTCAATATTGAAAGTAAAATATTGGATATGGTCAATATAAGCAGATGTGTTCCCTACTTCAGTACAACAGGAAAGTCACATTTTAAAAAGTTAAATTACAAAAATTAAGTGAATTAAGTAAGTTACAACTATCTGCCTACCAAAATGATTAAAATTAACCATTTTTCCCTGATTTCACAAGCAATCAATACTTTTAAATTAGATTACGAAAGGCAAGTTCTCACCTCAAATTAAGTACAACTCTTTCACAAGAGTACACGTAAAAAAAAAAAAATCGCAAAAGGTACATTCCCAAAACATTATGACTAGTAAATATGTTTCTTCTCTCTGAAACCACCAGAATACAGTCCCCCAAATCCCTATTACAGGACCAAATCCTTTCCAGGATAAAAGAAGCTGTTGAAGCTTTCAGAAGTGCTGTTCAATAAAAGCTTAAGTGTATACATTCAAATGGTAATGACAGTAGGAAAGGACAAGGAAATTTTCCGTTAAAAAAAAAACGAAACTTACATAAACTTTCAATCCAAGATTTTAAAACTTACCTCCACAGAACAGAACAAAGCAAACGACATAAAAGCAAACAAAAAGAAGAAACAAAAATTTAAAGTTCACCCTTTGCTTACAGAATGGAACAGGAGTGAGTGCTCTGATAACTCATTCATGAAAGTACCATCAAACCATTTTTAAAGCAGAAAACATACTCCTTTTCTTCAACAACGATAAACTTGACAACGTTGAACACCGCATGTTAAGAATCTTTTAACTCACGTGTTCAAAAGATAAATCTTTTCCTCTACACTGGTGAAAGGTCAGGTGGGGAAGGGATGCTCTGTCTCCACTCATGCTTGAAGTTCCTCTGTCGGAATTTTAACTTTCCAAGGGAGAACTTCTGCGTTCCTTAATTATTATCTAAGTTCAACTTCAGGCAAGCAATTCTTGTTGCTTCGGCTTACCTGGTTGTAAAGTGAGATCACTCTTATTCTTTATGTTTTGGGGACGTTGACCAACGTTTGCACTCCTTCCGTGTATTCGCTGGATGAAAAGTACTGCAAGAATGCTACAAAGGGAGTGTTTTAAAGCACCGGCTGCCTACATGCCAGTCTGGCTTTTTCATGAAGTTACATACCAGTGAAGAGGAATGAAGGCTTTGACACGAACAGGTCACGCGTTTAGCAGACTGTCCCCCTAGACCCCCATTCAAACCAATATTCACACATATGACTCACCTTGTATGACATGCTCTGGTGAGATGGTCTTCTTTTCCGATTTGTTACAAATCTCATTGGCTTCAGAAGATATAAGGTGAATGAATTCAGTGCAGCAGTTCACTACCAGCTCTCGAGCATCGTTGGCCACTCGGACATTAGGAAGAGTCTCTTTGATCATTTTATTGATAGCAGCTCTGGGGATAGTGAGATCATCATCGTTGCCAGACGAGGAAGCCATAGTACCTTCCTGTTTCTCGAGCCTCGACTTTTAAAAACTCCCCAGCTCTGGTCCACTACTCCACGGAGATTTCTCAAAAAGCCGCCCTCGGAGAGTGATCCCCGGGGGATGCTCTGCGAAGAGGGTGCAGAAAATGAACGGAGGAGGAGCTGGCTTGAGGGCTGGGAACACCCGAGTGTGTAAGAGATTTAGGATGAGTTTGGGAGGAAAGTGGGGGCCTGAGGATTCTAGAGAAAGCACAGCCCCGGCTGAGGAGGGGAAAGCACGGTGGTCCGGAAATATGAGCGGCTGGGGAACCACCTTCGGGTCTCCTCAGAGGGGCGGGCGCTGTAGCCTAACTGGTCCCCAAAGGTGTCGGAGCAGAGGCAAGATCCAGGGGCACTGGCCTCGCCGCGGTACCGGGCAGGTACCCAGCGGGCTCGGCTCTACAGAGCCCGAGGCCCCGCTGCCGCTGCCGCCGCCGCCAGCAGCCGTTGCCGCCGCCTCGGCCAAACCATCCTTCAGACACCCGCGCCGCCGCCACACAACATGTCCGCCGCTGCCGCTACCGCTGCTGGAACGGCGACGGCCGCCTGGGAACTAATATGGACAGAGCCAGGCACAGTGGGAGTCGCACTGGCGGCCGCCGTGGCCGCGTTAGCCCGAACGTAGATCGTGGAAGCCGAAGCCGCGGCAACGGTGGTCCCTCCTGAGGCCAGGGAAGGTTTGCTGGAAGCCGCTCCCGACACCCTTTGCGCCACCGGAAGCCTCGATCCCTCAGCTTTCCCCCTCCCTCCCCGACCGACTTCCGGGTGTGGCTGCAACCCTTCCCCCACCCACGCCGGCAGCGGCCGCCTGTTCGCGCTGCCAGCAGCTTCCGCCTGCTGCGGTCCTGGCAAGCGCTTGGGGGTCTCGTCCCTTCAGAGGCCCTAGCCAGGCAAGGGCGCGCCTCACTGTACCGGAGAGATCCAAGCACGCCCTTGTTCGGGATCCGGGACGCTGGATCTGGGAAGGGGTCCGTGGCCGGGTAGATGGGCGAGGAGGGATCGTCTCTACCCTTTTACAAGCAGCTGAGGCCTCCGAACCCTTCCCTAGCCGGATTTGGGGATAGAGGAGCGCTGATATTAATAAAATAGCTCTCTTTGCTATTCCTTTAGGAGCCCAAATGAGGATTGAAAGTGAAAAGAATGGGGCCTGAGCTTGGGAGTGGGAGGTGGGGAAAGCAGAACCCCGTGTGCCTGTTTCTGCATCGTCTGGAGAAAGCTTTTGAAGATGTCTAATAGATCTTATTCGGATTAAGCTCTCTAAAGTCCTACACACACACACACACACACACACACACACACACACACACACACACACACACTCTCTCTCTAAAGTCCTACACACACACACACACACACACACACAATTTTTTTGCTTCATGGGAAATGAAACATTTAGAGAAGTTACTTGCCCAGAGGAGACTAAGTCCCATAATGGCTAAGTAGGAAAGTAGAAGTCAGTTCCAACATAATGGAAATGCATGGCATTCAGTGAGCTATATTAGAATGTTCCCATTTAGCCAGTTTTCATGGTGTATTCCATGTTGGCTTCTGCAGGGGGAAAAAATGTTAGCGCATCTTAAGCAACTGGTTTTTGCTTCTTTCCATAGTGACTAGTAGTAACAACAGGTGTCAAGATCTAAACAGAAATTGCGTTTGTTTTTTTTTAAAGTGTGTCAGCTAGGCGCTGTGGCTCATCATGCCTGTAAACTCAACACTGGGAGGCTGAGGCAGTGGGATCACTTGAGCCCAGGAGTTCTAGACCAGCCTGGGCAACACGGAGACCCGTCCCTACAAAAAATGTATGTGTGTGTGTACATATATATATACATATATATATATATATATATATATATGTACCAACATCCCACTGTTTATAGTATAGCCTCTTCCATACGACAGTATGACATATTTATTTATTATTATTTTTTTTTACACGAGGCTTGGTGGCAGGCATCTGTAGTCCCGGTTACTCTGGAGGCTGAGGTGGGTGGGAGGATCGATTGAGCCCAGGGAGTCAAGGCTGCAGTGAGCTGCGATTGTGCCACTACGCTTCCAGCCTGAGTGACAGAGCAAGATTCTTTGTCTCAAAAAGAAAAAAAAAAAAACCACTAAGTTTGTTATACCATCATGTGGAAGAAGAGGCTATATTTTAAAAGTGAGATGTTGGAATTAACAAGACACCATTTAAATCCATTTTGTCACTTTGGTTCATCAGATTCATTGCTCTTGATACATAGGATGGCAACTGGCTTGTTGGCAATGTTTTCTTAAAACGTTCTGTCTGACCCCTGCTTTCTTTTTTTTCCTCTCTCTCCAAAATGATCTCCTTTGAGACTCCTGCTTTCAAGAAGACATTAAAGTTTATTACACTATTTTTTCATTTAGCATTTTCTCCAGGACACTTACTAGTTCTTTAATTTCTGAAGTGTAGACACTTGTTTTTCAGTGCTATTAAATTTGGTCAAAACAAAATTTCTTTGATAAAAACAGTATTTAAATTTTCTTCAGGCTAGGCTTCGTGGCTCACGCTTGTTATACCAGCACTTTTGAGAGGCTGGCTCAGGAGTTCAAGACCAGCCTGGCCAACATGGTGAAACCCCATCTCTACTAAAAATACAAAAATTATCTGGGCATGGTGGTGGGTGTCTGTAATCTCAGTTGGGAGGCTGAGGCAGGAGAATTGCTTGAACCCTGGAGGCAGAGGTTGCAGTGAGCTGAGGTTATAGAGGTTGCACACCACTATACTCCAGCCTGGGTGATGCTGAGCAAGATTCTGTCTCAAAAAAAAATTTCTTCAAAATGGGAATGTGAACTGTTGGCTCAGATGTACCATCTTTATGAAGTGGTGGGGTTTTTTTTTGTCAGTTTACTGTTGACTTAAAGATTTATTATGGTGCCTAAATTTATCTTGACCTTATCAAGTTTATCAACCTGAAAGAGCTAGCTAGCAAAAAATGTCCCCAAAGTTGTCACAGTGTCACTGACCTATATCTTGTCTCTCCCGAAAAAAGTATAATAACTTTGCTTTTTCATGTAACATTTATGCTTTATAGACTTATGCTAAATAGATGAGTAGAGTACACATTATTTCAGTAATAGTCTATTACTACAGGCTTCTGTGGTAACATAAATAGAATTGAACATGTAATAAAAAGATGTAGGTTCCAGTCCCAGCTTTTTGTTACTTAGACAAGTCACTCTCTAAGCCTCATTTTCTTCAATTTAGATATAGAAATATTATGTAACACATAGGATTCAAAGTCAAATGAGACTTGTATGTCACTTTTTATAGTATTTTTCATACTATAAAAAGTGCTTTTTATAGTATGAAGTGTTATATAATGTTAGTGTCTATTATCATCTTTAACAGGCTTCATCAGTCTTCAACTAGTAATAACCCATGTAACTAGTTTATTACATATATGGCTGAGAGAAATTTAATTGGATATAAATACCAGTGTGATATGTGATAAAATATGCTAATCTGTAGCCCATATTTAAATAGTTATTTATGGTATACTATATGTAGTTATATTATAAATAGGCTTTTGAGGACAAAGAGAACATCTCCTTATTAAGCTTTAAGAGTTTTAGAGAGAGTGCATATATATGAAACATTACATTTGTCATGTTGTCTAGGACTGGTAATGCATACCTGTGATCTTAGCTACTTAGGAAGCTGAGGTGGGATAATCACTTGAGCCCAGGCGGTTGAAGCTGCAGTGAGCCATGATCATGCTACTACACTCCAGCCTGGGTGATAAAGTGAGACCTGTCTCAAAAAAAAAGGAAAAAAAATGTTTAGCCTCAGACTAGAGTTAGGGGAGTGTCACTGTCAAAAACAGTGGAGTTGAAAGGGAGCTGTTTAGAGAAGATGTGCTTGCTTTTGCACAACAAAAGCTTCAGAAAACAGCAGATATTTATAGAAGTGATGTCCTACAGAAAGTGGAAAGAGAAGACAGCATCTGATTTCTACATTCATTCAATAACTGGCTAGTTCCTGACTGTGATGTGAGAGAAATAAAGATGAATACAACTCCCACCTGTTCTTGAAGACCCTATAATCTGGTGGGAGATGCAGAATATAAACCAGATTGAAATGAAATACTGTGATAAAACATACAGGCTAAGAATGTGCATGGGAGGAAGTGATTAAAACACCAGTTGTAAAGTACAAAGGGTTTTATGGAGGACTGAATATTTTAACTGAGCTTGAAGATTGAGTACAATTTTGATAGAGAAGGAAAGAGCATGTAGCTGAAGAGAAAACATAAAAGTACATTGTATTGCTTGGGAAAATAAAGTAGTTTGGAGTCGCTTTGTTAATAGGGTTTGTAAAGAAGGGTAGTGATACATGCTGCAGGAAAAGTAGATTAGGGCAAAAACAAAACATATCAATGCCTGATATTAATTATGCTCTGTGCCAAAAGTTTTCCTATTTGCTATTTCATTTAATTTCCATATAGCCATGCAAAACAGGTGTTTCAACAGCAGGGGTTGGGGAAGGGGGGGAACAGTCTTAGAGAGTTTTACTAATTTGTTCAAAGTCTCACAGATAATAAGTAATGGAGCTGAAATTTCAAAACAGGTTGTTATTTAACTCCAAAGCTGGAGCTATTTGTAATTTGGTAACAATCTCTAATTTAAATAAAGGTTATATTCATTACAGGACTTTAAAAATATAAAGCACTTTCAGATGCATTTGGTTGTTATAACTGAGGGACTGTGCTAAATTCTCTTCCCAGGTCCACAAGGGGCATGGTTTCAAAGGCAAGAACTTCCTAGTGCCATGCTTCCATCCACCTCCCCATCTGGGAGCCTAGAGTTCTTTGTCTAACTTTTCCCGTGCATGGGCTGGGTAGAAAGCCCAGGTGAGCTTCCTTTGTTTAGAAAGCCCACCAAAAGCTCCAAGGGAGGAGGCTTTGATTTCGGGCCAGGCAACCAACCCTATATCAAAGTCGAAGATCAATCACTCCAAAGGAAGTTTGGAAAAGCTCCTCTCACTGGATGAGAACTTGAATGGGGAGGGAGTGACTCCAGGGTTAAATTCCCCCTACTCCCTTACCTATACGGATTTCCATCTCTGGATCCCCTCCCATGACAGCGTGGGAGCTCTCTCTCTCTCTCTTTCTTTTCTCTGCCTAATAAATTGCTTTTCTGTAAAGCTGTTTGGGTCCAATATTTACTTGAATGAGCTCACTGCACAACCAGGGCCCTCTCCCATTCTTGGGTGAGTGAGGCCCAAGGACATGGGAAAACACATCCAATCAGGGAACTGTGAGCATTTTGGGGACAGCCCTGCAGCCTTGCTCCTGTCACCCAGTTACATCTGTGGTGAGCCAGCCAGGAGAAACATCATAAAAGACTGTGTTACTTCGGAGTAGTGAGTGAATCTGACCCCTCTCCCTTGCTAAATCTGTCCTATTGCTTCTCCTAAATCTGTTAAGGAGAAACTGCCAGGCACAGAGGCTGCCGGGCCTATGTGGGACCACGGGAGTCCCAGAGGTGTCTGCTGAAAGTGGCTTGGCCAATTTAAAAGGCACTGTGCCTGGCTTTTTCCAAACCTGCGTTCTCATGCTCTCTCTCTCTCTCTCTCTCTCTCTCTCTCTCTCCTCTCTCTCTCTCCTCTCTCTCTCTCTCTGTTGTTTCTCTGGGCACAGCCAGGCCAGGCCCCGGAGCTCTGAATGCTGTAGTTCCCACCCAGGCACCCCCACTGCCCACGTGGAGTGGAGCAGCAGTGCTTAAGAAAGGGAAAGCAACCAAACAGGGACTCCTCCGGGGTGGCCTGGCTTGCCACAGCACAGGAGTGCTTCCTCCAGGTGGCCCACTAACCTGGAGTGCCTGGCCTGCTGGCTTGCTGGCCATGCGCACGTGTCTTGGCAAACGCTGTCTGCAGAAAGCAGGCACCAAGCACAGAGGTCGCTGGCGTGGCAGCTGAGCCAGGCACATGCGGTTGCAAATGTAGGCTCCATCCCACCTCTAAGTAGCCTGGCTAGATTTAAAGGTACAGCATTTTTATATGCAGGCAAAGCTAAATGGAGCCTGGCTGAGCATGCTGCATTGAAGGAGCACCCCAAGGCCCATTTTCAGGAGGAGGCAGTGGCACAGGGAGGGACTCAACGTTTGCATGTGGTCCCAGCAGCCACCATGGTGGACAGTGGCGCCGCAGGGGTATGCTTTCCCCAGGCTGCAGGTGCTGCCTGTGTGAGACACACCTGGTTTTTCAGACTCACCATGGAGCACAGTTTTTGTTGTTTCTTTCAGACTCACACCTCCTGGGTCCAGATTTCCATAAGGCAGACTTCTTCCCAGCAGCCCTCTGGCACTATAGCAGCCTGAGGATGCCGCAGCCCAGAAGCTAAGCAGGGTCAGGACTGGGGCTTGGATGGGGCCCACCTGTAGAAACCAGGAGCTGGAGGCTATAGGATATTGTGTTTTTTGTCACCTGCAAATTTCCCAATCCAACTGAATGGTGCCAAAATCTAATAAGGTACAATTTGTCTTGCCTAGGATTGGCTGTCAGTATGGCAGAACTTCTCCATCTAGAAAACCATAGTCCAACCAGGTCCAGGACTCAAATGGTTAATTACAGGCCCCACATCCCTAGGGCATTTTCCTATAATGGAAAGTGGGGTCGTGGAAGAGGCCTGGGTCCTGAGGGCATTGTTTCGGCCTCAGCCAAGTGGCCATCCAGCCTTGTTTGGATTGTTGTACTCAGAGGTCCCCCTTAGAAGTTTACCCTCCTAGGGCAGTTTTATAATCAGGTTATGTAAATTGAACTCTTGCCAGGGAATAGTAACACCCATCATCCAAGCCTCACTGGCCTGGTTCAGGGACTTACTGGTATGAACCACCAATCCCAGCAGTCCCCATGTCTTTATGGTGGTCAATGAAGACATGTAGACAGTGAACGTGTGTGCTATGGTGCCAGTAAGTGTGATTAAACCCAGCACATGGAAGGCCTTGAAAGATGATCATGTGTCTTGGGCACAAGGAAATTATGAGGTGCTGCAACTGGGGGATGCCCCAGGGCTAGCACTATAACTGGGGGGTTTCCCAGGCTTAGTGTTTACAGGGAATAACCAGGGATGCAGGCATTCTATTTCAAATGGGTGCTACTCTTGTCAAGGCAAAGTCTCCCTTAAAATGCATCCTGGACAGCCGGGACCAATTTGACAATCTTTGAAGAAGAAGCGGCTCATTTTTCTCTGCCAAACAGTGTGGCTATGATACCCTCTGCTGAGTGGAAAAACCTGGCCTCCTAAGGGAAGTGTAGATTATAACACCATTCTACAATTAGACCTGTTTTGTAAGAGGGAAGGTAAATGGTTTGAAGTCTCCTATGTGCAAGTTTTCTTTTCTCTAAGGAATAATCCTCAGCTATGTAAGGCCTGTACTCCAGACCCTACTAACTACTCCTCAGGACTACCCCCACATTTAGGACCCCCTGTGACTCCTCCCTCCACCAATGCTGACCAGGCCCCCTCAGCTCCAATAACCCAAAAGAAGCCAGAAGAGGCTGAAACAGCCAAGGTATCTCAGGCTACTAGGATGCCCCGACTCTGCCCCCTACAGGCTGTAGGAGGAGAATTTGGCCCAACCAAGGTGCACACTCCCTTTTCACTTTCTGACCTAAAGCAAAGCAAGGCGGACTTAGGAAAATTTTCAGATGACCTGGACAAGTACATAGATGTTCTGCAGGTCCTGGGTCAGTCCTTTGAATTAGATTAGAAAGATATCATGTTATTGCTTAGTCAAACCCTAACCAGCAATGAGAGAGAGGCTGCTGTAGCAGCTGCTCAAGAGTTTGGAGACACCTGGTACCTTAGTCAAATACATGACCAAATGACACCAGAGGAAAAGGATTGATTTCCTACAAGTAGACAAGCAGTCCCTACCATGGGCCCTTGCTGGGATCCTGACTCAGAACAGGGGGACTGGAGTTGTAGGCACCTCTTGACCTGCATACTTGAGGGATTAAGGTGAACTAGGAAGAAGTCCATAAACTATGCAAGGTTATCCACCATAACTCAGGGAAAAGAAGAAATACCAACTGCCTTCCTTAAGCAATTGTGAGAAGACTTAAGAAAGTATACTCCCCTGTCACCGGACTCCATCTAGGGTCAGTTAATACTTAGAACAAGTTTATTATGCAATCAGCAGCTGACATTTGGAGGAAGCTCCAGAAGCTGCCCCTGGGGACAGAACAGAGTCTAGAATCATTACTAAACCTAGCAACCTCAATGTTTTATAATATAAACTAGGAGGAACAGGCTGAAAGGAACAGGAGAGACCAGAGAAAAGCCACAGCCCTAGTCATGGCCTTTGGGCAAGCAGACCCAAGGGGCTCAAAAGAGGGAAAAGCTTGGGTTAGTTGCCAGTCTGGCAGAGCTTGTTACCATTGCAACCTAATGGGACATTTTATAATAAATTGTCCCCTGAGAAATGAACCACCACCTTGTCCTTGCCCACTGTGCCAAGGGGATCACTGGAAAGTTCATTGTCCCAGGGGATGAAGGTTCCCAGGCCCAGAGGTGGCCAACCAGATGACCCAACAGCAAGACTGAGGGTGCCTGGGGCAAGTGCCAGCACAAGCCATCACTCTCACAGAGCCCTGCCTGGGTAAAGCTGACCATAGAGGGCTAGGAGGTTGATCTCCTCCTGGACACTGGTATGGCCTTCTCCGTATTACTCTTCTGTCCTGGAGAGTTGTCCTCCAAGTCTGTAACTGTCGAAAGAGTCCTAGGACAAGCAGTTTCCCGATATTTCTCCCAGCCCCTAAGCTGTAACTGGGGAGATAGGCTCTTCTCCCATGCCTTCCTCATCATTCCAGAAAATCCCACTTCCTTACGAGGATGGGACCTGTTAGCCAGAGCAGGAGCCATTATTTATGTAAACATCATCAGGAAGGAAATCCCTCTCTGCTGCCCATTATTTCAAGAAGGGATTAATCCCAAGGTTTGGGCAATGGATGGACTATTTGGACGGGCAAAGAATGCACGCCCAATTCGAATAAGGCTAAGGGATCTCACCTCTTTTCCTTACCAAAGACAGTAGCCCCTAAGACTGGAAGCCCAAAAGGGGATAAAAGATATTGTAAAGAACTTAAAAGCTCAGGGTCTAGTAAAGTCCTGTAATAGCCCTTGTAATACTCCAGTTTTAGGAGTATAAAAACCTAATGGACAATGGAAGCCGGTTTAGGATCTCAAGCTTATTAATGAAGCTGTGATTTCTTTATACCCAGCTGTACCTAATCCTTACACCTTGCTCTCTCAAATACCAGGAGAGGCACAGTGGTTTACATTCCTGGGCCTTCTGTGTACCATTACATCCTGCCTTCCAGTTTCTGTTTGCCTTTGAAGACTTTAGATGAAAATTCTCAGCTCACCAGGACAGTGTTAACCCAGGGCTTTCAAGATGGCCCCTACTTGTTTAGCCAGGTTCTAGCTCAGGACCCTAGTAATTTTTCACATCCAGGTACCCTGGTTCTTTGATATATGGATAACTTACTTTTAACTGCAAACTCAGAAACCCAATGTCAGCAGGCCACCCAGGACCTCCTAAACTTCCTTACCATCTATGGATATAAGGTTTCCAAACCAAAGGCCCAACTTTGTAGGCAAGAGGTAAAATACCTAGAGCTTCTCTTGTCTAAGGACACTCGTGCCCTTGATGGAGACCATCTCCAACCCATACTGGTTTTCCCCATCCAAAGACCTTAAAACCGTTGCAGGGATTCTTAGGAATAGCTGGTTTCTGCCAATTGTGGATTCCCAAATATGGTAAAATAGAAAAACCTTTATACACTCTAATTAAAGAAACCCAAAAAGCTAACATCCATCTAATACAATGGGACCCTATAGCTGAGGCAGCCTTTCCCAAAACCTAAAGCAGGCACTACTGCAGGCTCCAGCTCTATGCCTTCCTACAGTGAACGACTTCTCCCTATATGTTATGGAAAAGTCAGGAGTGGCAGTGGGGGTTCTCACCCAGACTTGGGGGACCATGCCACAACCAGTGGCATACCTAAGTAAGGAAATTGATGCAGTAGCAAAAGGCTGGCCACGCTGCTTGGTAGTCATAGACATGTTGGCTATACTGGTCTCAGAAGCTGTTAAAATAGTGCAAGGGAAAGCTCTAACTGTATGGACTTCACATGATGTAGCTGGAATTCTGGCCTCTAAAGGAGGCTTATGGCTGTCTGACAATCACCTACTTAAATATCAGGCCTTAGTGCTTGAAGAGCCTGTACTTCAGCAGTGCACATGTCCAGCCCTCAACCCAGCCACTTTTCTTCCTGAGGAAGGAGCAGACATAGAACATGACTGTCAGCAGATTATAGCTCAGAACTATGTGGCTCAAGAATATCTCTTTGAAACTCCTTTAGCCAATCCTAACCTTAACCTATACACTGATGGAAGTTCCTTTATGGTTTATGGAAGTTTTCTTTATGAAAATGGAGTTCAAAAAGTAGGATATGCAGAGTCAAAAATCAAACAGTGCTTGAAAGTAATTCCCTTCCTCCTGGAACTAGTGCCCAGCTGGCAGAACTAGTAGCCCTCACTTGAGCTCTGAAATTAGGAAAAGGAAAGAGAATAAACATTTACATGGATTCCACGTATGCTCACCTGGTTCTGCATGCCCATGCTGCCACATGGAAGGAAAGACAGTTCCTAACCTCGGCAGGATCTCCCATTAAATATCATAAGGAAATGTCAGACTTATTACAAGCTATCTAAGAATCCAAAGAGGTAGCAGTCTTACACCACCAAGGTAACCAGAAAGGAGATGAGGAGGAAGCAGAGGGCAATTGCCAAGCTAACTTAGAAGCAAAAAGGGCAGCTAGACAAGAATTTACAGAAGGACCTTTAATATGGGAAAACACTCTCCAGTGAACTAGGCCTCAATCTAACCAGAAGAGGTAGAGTGGACAATCTCTCAGGGACGCAATCTTCTTTCTTCAGGGTGGCTAGCTACTGAGGGGAGAAAATACTCCTACCTGCTGCCAGCCTGTAGAAAGTACTTAAAACCCTGCATCGAACCTTCCATATGGGTATAGAGAATACATTTCAAATGGCCAAATCTGTATTTACAGAAAAAGGTCTCTTTTAAGGCTGTACAACAAATAGTCAAAGGATGTGAAATATGCCAGAAAAATAATCCTTTGGCACATCACAAAGCTCCTCCTGGGGAACAGCAAGCTGGTCATTACCCAGATGAGGACTGGCAAATGGATTTTACCCATATGCCTAAGTCTCGGGAACATCAAAATCTGCTAGTATGTGTATACCTACACAAACTGAGTTGAGGCTTTCCCCTGTAGAACAGAAAAAGCCCAAGAGGTAATAAAAGCCCTGATTAATGAAATAATCCCTAGATTTGGACTCCCTTGCTGTCTTCAAAGTGATAACAGCCCTGCCTTCAAAGCTGCAGTGACCCAAGGAATTTCCAGGGTATTAGGAACACGGTATCATCACCACTGTGCTTGGAGGCCTCAGTCCTCAGGGAAAGTGGAGAAGATGAACAAAATTCTTAAGAGACACCTAAAGAAACTGGCACAGGAAACTCACCCCCCGTGGCCTTCTCTATTACTGACAGCACTCTTAAGGGCTCCAAACTCTCATTAGAAAATAGGATTCAGCCCCTATGAGGTGCTTTATGGATGGCCCTTTCTTACTACTGATCTTGTATTAGACAAGGAAACAGCAGATCTAATAAAAGGTATAACCTCCTTGGCTAAGTAGCAACAGGCTGTTAGAACCTTACCTGAAGGACACCCTCGGGAAACAAGGGAAAGAGTTGTTCTGCCCTGGAGACTTGGTGCTTGTTAAGTGTCTCCCCTCAGACTCTCCCTCTCTAGGCCCATCTTGGGAAGGACCATTTTCAGTAATTCTGCCTACCCCAATGGCCGTTAAGGTGGTGGGAATTGACTCATGGATTCATCACACTCGGCTGAAGCCTTGGACACCTCCTGAAGAAATTCATAGGCCCTCCACTCCGCAGCCTGAAGTTCCAGGAGACGACCCTTCATACACCTGCAAGCCTTTAGAGGATCTACATTTTCTCTTCTGACAAGATCCCCAGGAAAGTAACTGCTCATGAGTCTAATTTATAGTCTGGCATTAATAGGACTATCACTCTTAACTTTGCTATCTGCAATCAGGTTCTCAAACTCCAATTATTCCTTTCATAGTGGGTTGGGGGAGAGTCAGAATAATAGGAAAACTTGGTATGGGCATTAGAAAAGTTAATACCTCTACTCAGTTTTAATATAAGCTATCTCAGGAGTTAAATAATAACATAAAAAGGTTGCTAATTCTCTCTCCAGAGGCAGCTCACTCTGCAGAAATAGCTTAACTCTTTAGCTGCCATAGCTCTTCAAAGTAGAAGTGCCCTAAATCTGCTAACAGCAGAGAGAGAAGGAACCTGTCTCTTTCTAGGAAGAAATGCTGCTACTTTATAAACCAGTCAGGTATTGTCTTAAACAAAATTAAAGAACTCAGGAATCAATTGAACACAGGGCTAGAGACCTTTAAGAAATAGTATCATGGAGCTTGTTCAACAACTGGCGGTCCTGGCTCTATCCTCTCCTAGGCCTGTTTATAACCACTCTATTATTGTTGGACACCAGGCTTCTTGTCTTTAACCTTCTTGTCACATTTGTTTCTTCTAGAATTAAAACCATAAGACCTCAAACAATCCTGCAAATGAAACCCTAAATGTCCTTGGCTCATAAGCTCTATTGTGGACCTCTGGATCAACCTGTACCCTTGGAAGACTCCCCTCTGGAGGAAACCTCAACTACAGGGCCCCTTCTATGCCCCAATTCAGCAGTAAGTAGTTAAAGACCAATCAACGCCCATGTCCCAACAGCAGTTGATCTTTCCTGTTCAGAAGGGGGACTCAGGGACTATATTAACTTCTCTTCCCAGGTCCACAAGAGTGTGGTTTCAAAGGCAAGAACTTCCCAGCACCATGCCTCCATCCACCTCCCCATCCGGGAGCCTAGAGTTCTTTGTCTAACACTCCTTCGTGGGGGCTGGGTAGAAAGCCCAGATGAGCTTCCTTTGTTTAGAAAGCCCGCCAAAAGCTCCAAGGATGAGGCTTTGATTGCGGGCCAGGCAATCAATCACATATTAAAGTTGAAGATCAATCACTCCAAAGGAAGTTTGGAAAAGCTCCTCTCACTGGACAAGAATTGAATGGGGTGGGAGTAACTCCCAGGGTTAAATTCCCCCTACTCCCTTAATTTTATGGATTTCCCTCTCTGGGATCCCCTCCCATGACAGTGGGGGAGCTTGCTCTCTCTCTCTGTTTCTCTTTCTCTCTCTCTCTCTCTGCCTAATAAATTATTTTCTGCAAAACTCTCTGGGTCCGATACTTACTTGAATGAGCTCACCACGCCACCAGGGCCCTCTCCCCACTCTTGCTACTCTTGGGTGAGACCTGGGAAAACACATCCCATTGGGGAACAGTGAGCATTTTTGGGACACCCCTGCAGCCTGGCTCCTGTCATCTGGTTACATCTGAAGTCATTAATCCCAATTTATAGATGGGAAAATTGAAGCCCGGTGAGATTATTCAAGGTTGCAGAGTGAATAAGTGGCAGAATGGAAATGCAACCCAAGCTTTCTGACTACAAAGTCTCAAGCCTTTCCAACATCCTTTAAGAAGTCTGGAGATTCTTTTGTAGGCAGTGGAAAGAGCTACTGAACATTTTTGAGAAGGGGAATGACATAAACAATAATACTTGAAAAGATTACTCTGAGCGTATGAGATGGTCTGGAATGGACAGAGACAAGAACATTAATTATTAAGCTATTGTAAAAACAGTAATGATGTAGACCTGAACAAAGAGAGTTTGGTGATAAGATAGAAGAAACAAATTAGAGGCATTTGAAAACAGAATTTACAGGAGTTAGCTCCTCATTGCATCTACAGTGAGATAGGAGGACCATGCCTAAATAATAATGGAGGTGGGGTGAATGATGGCTAAGAAGAGGTAGATTTGGATGGAGAGAAAGAAAGAGCCATCCAAATGGATGTATCTCATGACAGCTTGACAGTGGAGATGTGGGATAATACAGTAGGGCTGTGTAACAAGTCCCTGTATAGTAGGGCTTAAGCTAGACTGTAAGTACCACAGAGCCAGTGAGGGTCTGATTTATTTCTGCATCCCCAGAGCCAGGACAGTCCCTGGCACTCTATGAATATTTGTTAACTTTGAAACTGGATTAAGGCCTTTAAGGATGGTAGAGTTTTTGAAAATTGTACAAAGATAGAAAGCAAAAAGAAGAACACATTTGAGGAAAGACTTGATAGAAACCAAGAAGCATTATGTAAAGGAAGTCATTGGGAGAGAGTTACAAGAGTGTGAGATGTCACAGACAGGCATTGTTGGAAGGGGATCAAAGATAGTGTTACTGAAATAAAAGGTCAAGAGAGAGCAAAAGTCAGCATGTGAAGAACTGAAGAGGAATGAGAGGGAGAACTGGAGCCAAGCAGCAGAGAGTACTCTTTCAAAAAGTTTGGTGGTAAAGTAAAAGGGAGCAATGAGAAAATTCCTTAAGGAAGAAACAGGATCAAGGAGGAATTGCAAAGGCATGTGTAGCTCAAGGGAAAGGAGGCAGAGAAGAGAGGTAGATTGAAAATACAAGCAAAATGAAGCTCATGGAAATGGAGGAGGATGAGATTGAAAAGGCACAGATGGAGTGATCAGAATTAGATATACAGATCTGAGCATGTTTTATAGAAAGGACAGGTTGAAGCCAAACTATAGGTGAGTGGTTATAGACAGTGATTGCAAAGGGAGATGAGTAGAAGACTATGGTCATTTAAAGAATGACCACAGTCAAGGACAAAGGAGTGGTCAGAGAAACAGCAAGAGAAGTTGTGTAAATTCACTGTCACAAAAATGGATACACAACCAGCCAAGCTTGAGAAAAAGTAACAAGTAGCCAAAAGTGTCAAGCATTGCAGAGGAGAATGAGAAGTGGGAATAAATGGTATACATCCAGTGATATTTGTGCAAGCAGTTCATAAACAAAAACCTTAGATTTCCTTTTTTTGGAGCAGGGAGGGTCTATTCAGTTAAAGCTGATATATTCCCATGGGTCAACTATGCAACTAACTCGGATTTTCAGATGAATAACAAACCTCTTTGTCTATAGATCATAAGTTTAAATTGTGATGCAAATAAATTTTTCTTTCAAATGGTGTGAATGTTGAATCTAATTCAGTCCTGCTAATTTTGTTTAAAAAGCATTTGAAGCAGATGGAACTAGAAAGCCTACTTCTGTAAGTTCCATTTATTCATTCATGCATTTCTTTCATTCAGTAAATGTTTATTTGATGTCTACCATATACTTTGCTAGTTACTGGGGTTATGGGGGGATATGGCAATAAGCAAGAAAGACAATGTTTATTGCCTGAAGAAGTAATACCAAAAGAAGAAAAAACTATTTGCTATATTGTTGCCAATAGAAAAAAATTAATTTTTAAAAGCAATTGAAAAAATGATTAATTATAGTAAATCTATTCGAATAACTCTTAGGTGGCCATGAAAATACTTACGAAGATTATATATGAATATGGTAATTTTCCTCTAATATTAAAACAAAATACAACATTGTTATTAGAACAATGTGAAAATACGTATGTACACAGAGAAAGACTCAATAGAAATGCAAACGTGTTAGAATAAAGAAGTTATTGGTGGTTTTACTTTTGATTTTTCATTAAATTTGTTTAAATTTTAAATTATTCTTTTTAAAAATTTCTTCTACTAATCTTAAACATTAGTAAGTAGTGAGAAATATTGTTTCTATTGATTTATAAATATATCCATTCTTCACATTCACAATGGGATTTGTAAAAGCAATCCTTGGATTTAAAATCTTTTTTTTTTTTTAGCAAACAAAGCTCTCAAGTTGGTGATACTCAGGTAAAATCTAACCCACAGATATTGCACCAGTTATTTATTGCCACAAAAATGCTGCCTAAGAAGCTGTCCCAAAAGGCAGTGGGTTAAAACAGTAACTACGTATTTTTTTTCTTAGGAGTCTCTGCATTAGTTAGCTCTTCTGGAATTATTTTCTAAGTCAGCTGTGGGTTGAATAGATGGCTCTGTTGATTTTTCACTGGACTTCCACATTTAGGACCAGTTGGCAGCCATCAGCTCTAGAAAGGCTGTGGCTGTTTTCCTCACATTCCTTCAGTAGGTAAGATTAATCATGTTCTCACATTGAAGCAGAAACTGTTTACTCATTTATCTATTTACTTACTGGGTCTCCTGGGCACTAGGTACTGTAATAAAGAACTAGAGAAATAAAGTCAATTGGGAAGTTGCCCCTACTATCAAGGAACTTGCCATCTAATGGGGTGGGGGAGAAAGGCAAGTAAACCAAAGGCTACACAGTGCAGTATGGTAAGTGCCATGATTGTGATGTGACAGGCCCTAAGGGCCCAGTGGGAGACCTTCAAATCAAAGCAAGTAAGTATGAGTTGACATTGGTAAGTATTGTAGTGGAGGTATCCCTGAACAAGGGAAGGAGAAGGAGAAGGAGAAGGAAGAAGAAAGAAGAAGAAAGAAGAGGAGGAGGAGGAGGAAGAAGAGAATTTCATGTAAAGGAACAGCAAAAGCTCAGTGAGTCAAAATATCACAGCATTGTTGGTAAGCCCAGTTTTTTTTTTTTTTTTTTTTTCTATTTTGCTATATTGGTGGAGAGAAAGGAACACATAACACATAAAGAAATAACATGAGAGAAAGCTATTTGGGGAAGTATAGTATTTAACGTTCTGGTTGCAAATAACAACTCCAGCTAGTTAAGTTGACTTTATTGGAAGGATACTGGAGTATCTCATGGAATCTTTGGAACTCTTGAATAACTAGGGAAATTCTGGGGAACTCATTAGTAGGAATCCATAAACTGTCCTCCTGGTGGGCTGTAAACAACTCAGCCTCTATGCGTCTCACATCAAAATTCCAATTTCTTGGGAAAACAAGTTTGTTTGGCCAATTTGGGTCATATTTCCACCTCCATGTTACTCAGGTATGACTCGTCTGCAAGTTATGTGTATAGATATTTTGCTACTGTTCCACCCTTATGCTGGGGAGGGAGGTGTCACTGTGAGCTGTGTGGCTGCCTTAAGAGGTATCTGTTGTGTCTTATTACTTGGTTGCCTTTCCCTACATGTACAATGACTAAAATGCCTTCAATCTATTTGATCCAGCCGTTCAGTATAACTCCTATGCTTGCCATCTTTCCAAGCCCAAAGGTATATCCAGCTGATGAAAGGAGCATCTTGGGGTTAATATTCTTTTAGTCTTGATCTCTGGAAGTAAAATATCTATTCTTCTAATTCTGGCAGTCTTATCTAGCTGTAGCTCCTCATTGTCCTGCACTCCACTGACTAAATTGCAAGTATAATTACTACCAGTGTACTCTATAAATAACTGTTGGAGTCAGGGTGACAATAGTCGCTACAGAAAAAAAAGGAAGCAGAAGAAAACAGTGATAATTCTTATTTTAAAAGGAAAAAAAAAGGTGGGAGGCTCTCTTAAGGCCAGGAGTTTAAGACCAGCCTGGGTAGCATATCAAGACCCTGTCTCTACTAACAAAAAAAAAATTAGTCAGGCATGGTGGCATGCAACTGTAGTTCTAGCTACTCAGGAGGCTGTGGTGGGAGGATTGATTGAGCCCAGGAGTTCAAGGTTGCAGTGAGCAATCATCATACCATTGCACTGTGGCCTGGCCATCAGAGCAAGACCTGTCTTTTTAGGACAAAAAAGGCAAGGAGAAGGAATAAAGTAATTTTTCAGTCTTCAGACATTCCAGCAATATGTGCGGACTACTCATTCTTACTATAGCTTATGAGGCCATAGCTGGTATGTATGACTACCCATCCAAGTTTCCCTGCTTACAGTTAATATTCCAACTGACTGGGGGGCTTTGCATAATAGAGTGATTTAAGCCTTCGTTTTTAGACATCTAAGCCCTTGGTGATCATCAGCATAAAATGTGACAAATTAGACAAAAGCAATACAGCAGATCAGAGAACAACTCTGAGGTGGAATGACTGGGAACCAATGAATAGTTGTTTAATATTGGTTTATATTTTACAGATGATGAAACTGAAGCACAAATAATTCAGATTAACTCTTACGTGACAAAGCCAGGACTAAAGCTGATGCCGTCTGGCTCCAGAGCAACTCTTCTTCATAGTTATTTTATATTGCCCCTGCATTGTTGGTTTGAAAAGTAAGTGTAGGCCCTGGGTCTTCTATACCTAGGATTAAGTCACGTATTTCTATTCCTCTTCTGCTTTTACTAGCCTTGTGAGTGAGAAAGTTATTGAATTTTTCTAAGCACAATCTTTTTCAATTATAAAATAGAGATACCCTTTGTGGTGGCATGATGCTTATCATTTGATAAGCTGATGTATAAAAATGGTGGTGGCTTTAAATCTAGCACATAAAGTTTGGATTTTACAAAAAAGGTGGAGAGAATTGATCAAGAGATTTTTGTGACAACAGGAAGTTAGAAGAAGGTGAAATGAGAAATGATCTGTGAGAGACTTGAGGAGATGAAGAGGTAGATATTCTCAATACATGGTAGAAAGTATGACTAAGGGGAAGGAAGTGAGAAACATTTTTTAAAAATCATCTTCAAGAACTAATTTGGAGAACAGCCATACTTTGTAATATGAGCCAAGAGATAAAATCAAATTTGTCTCTTGGGAGGGGAAAATAAGCCTCTTTTCAAGCTAAATTCCCTGGCCACCTGATTTGTTTTCTTCACTGTAAATGAGCACTGGGAAAAACACAGGCTTTAGAGATTCTGCCCAAGCAATTCGCAGACCATTTTCTTGGTAATCACTTTGTAGCTCTTTTTTCAGTTGAGCTCACACAGGATTTAATGCTGTTTTGTGACAGCAAGTATTATTATTATTTTTTTTCATCTTCTGGTTGTATGAGGAGCATTTACCATAAAGGGTAATGAGCAAAGGTTACTACATCTTGTTCTTCTCAGTAACATGTATAGCCCAACGAAAGTATTATTTTTAACATCTATCAAATGCACCGAAATATGCCTGAAAACGTCTTATAGGAATGTATATATGGGAAGAAAAGTGAGTTACATATATCTTTGGAATGACCTAATATAAAATCCTGCAGATTCACCTTTATAATCTTGGGTATGTAACCTGATCTAAGTTACTGTTTTGGTTAAAACCCATTTATGCCTAGTGTTCCATTATTGGAACACTAAGCTTGTGGGAGTTATTTATATTCTACTGCTCAAGGTCATCTGATTTTTCACAAAAAAATTTTGCAACCTCCAGCATAAATGGTTTAAGGCCAACATTTACTACAATAAGGTAGTACATTGAGTAAGTGACCAATTACAATATTTTAAGGAGCACATAATGGCAAGTGTCATGTGGCTAAATTATAGGCAAAGTAATTGAGAAAGTCACTGTTTCCAAATAAATCCCAGTTTATGGCATTCACTATCAAACCTATCATCTTTATTAAGACTAAAATTAGGGTTATTGTTTATATTTAGAACAGAAATATGTATCTTTGTGATTTTCATGTATTTGGGAGAAAGGAACAACTTAAGCACAAAGATAAATCAATTTCCTACACAGATGCTTTTCTAGGTATTGGCAGCTTTAATTTAAAAGATAAAATCAATCTCTATTTCTTTGGTGTAATTATATTGATTATATTAGAAAAACATGAACTAATACATTTGACTTTAAGATCTACCAGCTGATCACTTACAGGTACCCATGTATTCAAAATGTGTTTGATCATTTTAAATGTACAAATAATACTTAACTCCTGAGTAATGATAATAAATATATAATGTATGCATATATCACCCATAGTTAATTAAGACTGTTTTATTGGCTTAATAAGCAAAATAAGATCATAAAATATATGCCATCATAGCCCAGATGTATAGCAATAAAAAAACTTAGAGTATAATATCTCACAATACAAGTCTGCATTAGCAATGACACTGTTATAATATATTTATAACACTTTCTGGTTTAATTTTTAAAAGCCAGAGATTCATTCAGTATCTTTTTGACATTTGAAATGGAACCTTATTTACTCTCCTCACAATAGCTGATTAAAAACAGCTCTTGAAGAGGTCCCAGGCAACACACACAGAAGTGAAATGGGTAGATCTACATGGCATCTTTGTATTTTCACATTAAAAGTCAATGTTATTCAGACTCAAGTAGACAGATAATAAAAGTGGCATTCAAGCTGGGCATGGTACCACAAGCCTGTAGTCTCAGCTACTCGGGAGGCTGAAATGGGAGGATCACTTGAGCACAGAAGTTTGAGGTTTTAGTGCACTGTGATTGCACCTCTGAATAGCCACTGCATTTCAGCCTGAGCAACATAGCAAGACCCTCTTTTTTAAAAATGTTACATTTATAATTGGTGAGGAAAATACAAACTATGCAATAAATGAAGGGGTCATTGACTGTTTGGAGGGAAAAAATACACCACTTTCCAGAATAAATTTCTAGTGATTTATAGTAATTTTCATGCACTTGAATGATTTTAAAGATTTTAATATAAAAATGAAACCATAGCCTTATTAGAAGAAAATATAAAGAAAAACTTGTATAGTCTTGGGAATGGGAATTGTATTACATGAAACACTAAGTAAAACATTTATTTTTTAAATATTAAAAAACAAAAAACTATCATTTAGATTTCACCAAAAAATTAAAGGGCAGGCTGGGTATGGTGGGTCACACCTGTAATCCCAGTTTTGGGAGGCTGAGATGGGAGGATCACTTGAGGTGGGGAAGTCTGAGACCAGCCTGTGCAAAATAGCAAGACCCCCATCTCTCAAAAAAAAAAAAAAAGTCTGGCATAATGGCATGTGCCTGTAGTCATAGCTACTCAGGATGCTGAGGTGGGATGATTGCTTGAGCCCAGGAGTTTGAGGCTGCAGTGAGCTATGATTGCATCACTACACTCTAGCCTGGGTAACAGAGTGAGAACTGAGACCCTGTCTCAGAAAAAAGAAAAAAAGAAAAAGGGCAAGTGCCAAATGAAAGGAGAGAAAAAAAGGACTAAGAGTTAGGAATTCTTATATATCAGTAAGGAAAAGATAAATAGCCTAACAGTTAAATGGGCAAAGGACTTCTATTGGTAAATCAGAAAAGAGGAAATAAAAAGAGCCAGCAAAGATAATTTTAAAATTTCCATCAATAATAAAAAATTCAAATCAAAGCAACATTAAAATACCATTTTGCCTATCTAATTGGTAAGAATTATTTTTAAAGATAATAGTATTAGAGAAGGTACTACATCTGTTCTGGAGAGCTCTTTGACAAAATGTCTAAAAAGTACATACCTTTTAACCAGCAATTCTACTTCAAAATAAAGCTAAGGACATATATGCTAAGGAAATAATTAAGGATGTGTGCCACAAGATGTTCATTGCAGTGTCCTTCCTTCCTCCCTCCCTCCCTCCCTTCTTTCCTCCCTCCGTCTTTCCCTTCTTTGCTCTCTTTTTTTCTTCCTTATCTTGTTTTGGTATATGTTTGATATTGATGAAAAATTGAAAAAATGAAAATGTCCAACAAAAAGAGGACTGGTTCACTAATGTATGGTAAATTCCTTCAACCAAACATCCACACTATTCAACCAATAAAAATGACACTATAGTTAATATATTTGAAAAGATGTTCATAATATATGAAGTTTTAAAAAAAATCACAATACAGAAGAAAACGTATGGGAGATGAGCTTCTTTCTTTCTCTCCTCAACACCATTGCACATCATCTCCACATATACACATACTGAAAAGATACTAGAAAGACATAATAACCCTGGGAAATGGATTGTTGTAATGGACACCTGCAATGGGATTACAGGTATGTAATTGATTTTTTGGTGATTTCCAAAGGACAGTTACTGGATTGTTAAATGTTCTCTAACTTTACTATAATGAATAGAAATTATTTTTTGATAAGCAAAAAATATTTTAAATTTAAACATATAAAGTAACTTAGCAGTTGCCTTTTCAAAATATGTAAGAATCATTAGTTCACTAGTTGGTGAAATATGTTTTTAATCCCAACATCTTGATAATTATTGCAAAATTAAGGGAACATTTTTTGAATCCTAAAATGCTATAGAATTGACAGATAATTTCTTAGTTCATAAGTTATTACTTATAATCACTATTTTTATTATTACTATGGCAATGTTTTATATACAAGAATGGCCGAGGTTAGGAATTTTTGCCCTGATAATTATATCAGCATATCAAATATGAAGTAAATAACCACTTCTTGCTTTAAATATAACAAAAATGTAGGAAGAAGTGGTAGGCAAGAGGCTCTGTGTTACCATGGGAACGATTAAGTTTTCCATGGTGCAGACCAACCTCATTCCAGCTTCAGTGTCAATGACTCACTAGCTCAGAGGGAAATCAATAAATATTTAAATATTTACCTAGTGTCTGTACAGAGTGACTCTCATTACCCAAAGAACTGCTGTAAAATATTATTTATTCAGACAAATTACACAAAACCAATCTAAATTAGTACTTTTATACATTCTGTTTGGGGAGTACTTAAGGTGTATAAGCAAATTGTTATTCAAGTCACTCCAGAACTGTTGTATACAGATTAAGAATTGATGTGGATACTAATTAAAATCATTAAAAACATTTTGGCTAGCATTTCAATTATTTTTTAAACAGTATTTCTTAATCCCCAAAGTAGTCTTGTAATTTTTTCATTTTTAAGGACCTATGTTACTCTGAGGCCAATCAAGGGGGCTAACAGTCTAGTTTGGGAGCCAAGATAGCCATTCAACAATTCATTCATTTGTTCAGTAAAACATATTGAGAACCTACTAGGCACTAAGCATTAAAGAATACCTAAAACATGGCACTTGACCTCAAAAAGCTTAAAATTAGGAGACATAGACATGTAAGTAAATAACTGCTGTAGACAAATTTTAGCAACTGCCATACCTGCTTGCTCCTTCTAGCAGAACTTCTCTGATTGGCCATATTCTGCAACAGTGACCAACTCACCTCTTTTCTCTATCTGCTTTCCTTGCTGTAGCTGAGAAAAGCTGTACCCCAAAAGTTTCTCCCCTGAGAGGGACAGGATCAGATTATATCTTCAAGAGTTCCCATGTGCGATACAGAGCTGAAGTTAAAGCTGAAAGGATTCATAGAGAAAGACCAGTATAAATCTTTAGTGGACCAAAGTTATGAGAAAGAAAGCTTGCAGAGGAGGTACTGAGGAGTTGGTGGTAGCAGCAGACAAGGGAGGAGAATGGATAGAATCATGGTTACTGTCATGGTGGAGGATCTGTGAACTGCCAACTGAAGAGGGCTAGTGACATGACCCACTTCTTAGGGCTCTCTCTATTCCTGAATGTTTATTTAATATAAGACAATTCTTATATAGCATTAGGGTAAAAAAAAAAAAAAAAGGATTCAGAGTATCAGAGAGACTTCTGTTTCAGCCTTAACAGAATAATGAATTTATTTTCCCCCAATGAATAGCCATAAAATTGAATAAAATAGAATCAACTGTTTTCCAACAAAAAGCACAGAGCTCTATGATCCTTGAGAGAAGGGGAATGAAGGAAGTGTTAATCACAGAGCAATTTAATTTACATAACAAGCAAGGAATATATTAAACATCTATTTAGAAACCATTTGCTTGAATATTTAATATTCACTTTATTTCTAGAGTCATCTATATGTATTCTGGATTACATAGAGGCTGTCACATGTAAGCCAACACGTCACATGTAAGCCAAGGCACTTATAATAAAATGTATAATAAAAGCACATCACTGTAATATAAGCTTCCACAAATGACCATAGGGGAGAAGCAGTTCACATGGAGCTCACTGCAATACTAAGGGAGTTACTTTTATAAAAATTAGGCTATAGTCTCCATAATGTATTATACGACTAATTTAACTCTTTGGAAATCTACCTATAATCCCACAAAATATTTGCAGATAATCAACTGCAAGTTCAGACTTGGAGATAAACAAAAGAACTCCCAGTGTTTGCTTAAATCTGCTTAGCTCAGTTATATACCTGAAATTCAGTAGCTTGCTGTCAGGAAAGATGCCATGCATTAACACTGAAGGAACTTTTGTAGATAGGAAGTGGGGAATGATTAGTACTGAAACCAATGTACTTTTCTAAGGAAGGAAAATTTTCTTTATGCAGATATGAATAATACTAACAAATGAAATACTAGAACATGTAGGTGGAGGATACATTATTTTGGCTATTACAAGTGATGTCAAGTCATATATAACCTGCTCATTGTATAAAACTAATTAGTACTTTAAAGAGCCTCACTATAACTAATAAAAGATGTATTGACCCTCCTGTGCTATTAAGATACAAGCTGAGATTCTGTAGCAAAGAGACATCTCATTTCAGAGGTAAGAGGTCAGAAGTCAGTGCTTCAGGCTCCATGCAATCATTCAGGGTCCTAAGTCCTTCAGTCTTTTGTTTTGCCATTCCCTTAGGTGTTGTCCTCATTTAAATGGTCTCAGTTGGGTCTGAGTTCCTGTCTGTGGAAAGAGAGAAAGAGAGGCCCTGGAGGGCTAGCAATTTCCTTTTAAAAAGAAACATCACAGCTGGGCATGGTGGCTCATGCCTGTAATCCCAGCACTTTAGGAGGCTAAGGTTGGAGGATCTCTTGAGGCCAGGAGTTTGACACCACACTGGGCAAGATAGCAAGACCCTGTCACTATGAAAAATACAAAAATTAGCTGGAGTGTGGTGGTGTGTGCCTGTAGTCCCAGCTATTCAGGAGGCTCAGGCAGGATGATTGCTTGAGCCCAGGAGGTGGAGGCTGCAGTGAGCTATGATCATGCCACTGCACTCCAGCTTGGATGACAGAGTGAGTGAGACCCTGTCTCCAAAAAAAAAAAAAAAAAAAAGGAACATCACTTAGTTTAAATAAGTGGTGTGCACATCTCATAATTCAATCGTAAGAACTTAGTTTCATGGTTACACTTAGCAGCAAGGGAAGCTGGGAAATGTCAGCCTGGGCAGCTATATACTCATCTAAAACTCAGTTGTTGTGGAAGAAAGGGAGAATGGATTTGCAAGACAACTGGCCATCTGCTAACTGATATGTTAGGCATACATTGCTTGTGGAGGTAACTTGGTTCAATTTTTTGGAAGGAATTTTGTCAATAGTTACCAAAAGCCAGAACAATGTAACTGATCTTTGACTTAAGAGAAGTTTATACTAAGAAAATAAAATACGTGGCTGGGTGTGGTGGCTTACACCTGTAATCCCACCACTTTGGGAGCCTGAGACGGGCTGATCATGTGAAGTCAGTAGTTCAAGACCAGCCTGGCCAACATGGTAAAACTGCATCTCCACAAAAATGCAAAAAAAAATTAGACAGGCGTGGTGGCAGGTGCCTGTAGTCCCAGCTACTTGGGAGGCTGAGGTGAGAGAATCGCTTGAACCCGGGAGGCAGAGGTTACAGTGAGCCAAGATCACTCCATTGCGTTCCAGGCTAGGGGACAGAGAGACTCCGTCTCAAAAGAAAAATGTGCATGAAGATTTAGTTATAAGGATGTTCACTGCAGAATTATGTTAATAGCAGAAAAACTGAAAACTGTCTAAATATTTATCTCATTGCTTTCTGTGGAAGAGAGCCTTAAATGTGTCCGTGGATACCAAGTGACAATATCATTACAGTTACTGGTCCAAGAAACATAATCCCTGAATGTTTGTTTATAGGTGATCATTCCACGCTGTATCTATGGCCATCAGATGTTGAGTGCCTACTATGTGCCTTATCCTGTTCTAGAATTTTGACATAAATTATTTCATTTAATTAATCCTGCAAGGCAGATGTGAATACATAAATAAACAGAGGCTCAGGAAGCTTAAGGAACTAGTTTAAGGTTAAACAGCAAATAAGTAATATGGTTAGCTTTCAATTCAGTTGTGTCCAGTTCTTCCCACTCTGCTTCATGCATCTTTTCTCATTTGTCTTGCCTAGCAGGACTGAGTGGAACATGATGCTAAGGAGAAAGCTGTGTGCACATCACAGGGCAACTCTTGAGAAACAACTGCCTCACCAGAGAGATTGGTGGGGACAATGCCTAGCCCTCAAGATTCATCAGGGTGTTTATCAAGAGTAGAAATCAACTTTCAACTGTTTTAGGGAGAAAAGGGGAAACATAAGAAAATAGGAACATCTCGCGAAGCTAAGGCGGGAATGCAAGCAGCCAGGTGTCAAAAGAGCTGAAATTGAAATGGAAAAATCAGCAGGAATGCAGAGAGAGAGCTTACTTTGTTTCTCATTTCATTTTTTTCTGCAGCATCTGGCTTTCTCAGTTATTCAAGCCATATGGCAGCTGGCAGATGGCAGCCACAGCTTTCATATTTACTTTTTACAGTTCTAACCACATAGAAAGACACATTCTCTCTCTGCTCCCATCCTCAATTCCAGATTCCTTGGGAAGGGACTCGGCTCAGCTTGAGTCAGCAGCCTATTTCCAGTTCAGTCACTGGCTAGAGGGAGGATGGGGGATGTTGTACATAGTTATGCCATAGGTGAGAGAAACATTTAATGGGTTCATTGTGAACCATCAAGATATTCCATAAAGTGTCTATAAGACAGTTCTCCATGTGACCCTGGACTGACCTAGTTCTCCACCCCCCATTTCTTGCTTGTAGTTCTCAAGAATAATTTTACAATGTGCTGGGAACGCAATATCATTAGAGAGGAACTGCCTGAAACAGTCTGGGCCTTGTGCTGGGGCAGTCAGGGATGTGCTTTTCTGCAGTTACACAGGTATACTTTCTGATGCATCTCGTGACCTTGAAATGCAGACTAAAATGGAATTGAGAGAAATATTGTTTCTTGTTTCTGTCTGTGACAATAGTTGTTACAAAAATAAGCAATTATCTTTCTCTATAAGTGACAATGACCAAGTTTGTTCAAAAGAACTTATTTTACCCCTTAACATTTCACCCCCTTCACACCCTATCAACTGATTTGGTGGTAACAAATTTAAATGCTTATAAATGGACTGATTCAAATAATTTTACAATGTACTGGGAACATAAAAATATCGATGCATATTCTGTTATTTGTAGTACCGGTTATTAACAAGTAGCAAGAGTTTATTTGTTTGTTGCCCAGAAACGTCTGGCCTTCTTGTAATGCTCATTAGCCACAGATTGCACTGGAAGAAAGGCAGAGAAGGACAGAAAAGACTCAGGCAGGGACAAAGCTGTGATAGCATTTCCAGTATATCAAAAAAAGGCCAGTTCTTTTTGCTATATCTCAAAAGTACTCTATTTGGAGAATATACAAAAATAATTCATTTGGAAAATTACACCAACAATTAGTAGCTTGTGTGGCCTAAATTAGTATGGCATAAAGTAATACAATCTTAAAACCTTGAGCTACTGTAATCTAGATGGATACTTAATAATGTTTCACAGGAAGTTAAGTGGCAACCATTTTCTGTCCAATGGGGAGAAGGAGTGTTCAGCTTAGATTCTACAGACAGTCCCCGATTTAGGATGGTTTGATTGAGGAGTTTTTGAATTTACAATGTTGCAAAAGCAAAATGCAATCAGTAGAAGCCATACTTCTAGTAACTACACAATCATTTTGTTTTTCACTTTTAGTACAAAATTAAATAAATTACATGAGATATTCACAACTTTATTATAAAATAGGCTTTGTGTTAGATGATTTTGCCTAAATGTAGGCTAATATAAGTGTTCCAGGCATGTTTAAGGTAGTCTAGGTTAAGCCATGATGTTCGGTAAGTTAGTTGTATTAAATACACTTTTGGCTTAAGGACATTTTCAACTCATGATGGGTTTATTGGGACTTAGCCCTATCATAAGTTGAGAAGCATCTGTAATTTTAAAATTATTCTTTTATATAAAAAGAGAAGACTTTAAAAGACCTTTCTCCTTTTCACATTATGAGAGGAACACTTTGGGGAGAGAGAGAGATAAAGGCCACACCCTAGTAATAAGCGGAAGGCATTTTGCAGAAAGAATTAAATTCTAGTCAGAAATGCCATTGATACGAACTTGGCACATAAGGTAAAATTTAGGTTTCAGTTTAAATGTCCCTTCCTCCAGGAAACCTTTTATTATCTTCTTGGACTAGCTTTGAAGCTCCTGCTCTGAAATTTCATAGTTTCCAGATTGTAGGGGACATATTTATAGTAATTAATGGATTATACATTTTTTGTCTGACATTCAAATTTAACTGAGCATCCTATATTTTATCTAACAGTCTTACCTATATTTTGTCTTTCCTTTTTTAAGCACCTACCAAATTTTCTAGTGATTGCTTATTTAAGAGAGTAAGCTCTATAAGGTCAGAGACTATGTCTATCTGGTTTATGTTTGTATTTCTAAGGCTTGGCATGGTAACTGGTCATATATTAATGATAGGCACTTGATAAAGTATGGAATGTTAGTATTGGGAAACTTAAAAAAGATTCATGGAATAAAAGAAAAAAATGATTGCAACATTTAAGTAGAGAGTAAGCATTCTTTTTTTTTTTTTTTTTTTTGGTGTTCGATCTTTCATTTGCTATTTGGATACAGCTGCAACAGGTGAGAGATTATTTGACATCTCTCAGTTCTCCAGTTCTCCCAACTTGGCTGGGGCCAGGAATGTGAGGCCCTCATGGTGACTTTTTCTCTTCTCCAAGCTCCCTGGAGCAGATGGCACCCCCCCACCCCCACCCCACGGACATCGTCCTTACTGTCGTCACCAGAATCTTCCATTCCCACAGCCACCTGGCATCCCAAAGCCTTCCTTCAGCGGGCAACTTCTTCACGGGCAAATGCTAGCGATCGTTTAAGTCACACTG
>CAUYQU010053573.1:0-108779 GCA_963574635.1 Cheracebus regulus
TCAGTTTTGAAGGGGTCTTGCCATTGCTCAGATTCTTAACTAGTGGCTAGTACTGGTTGTTCCTTTCCATGTTTGGTGTTTTGGAACCAACCCAAATACCCATTGGTGATAGACTGGATAAAGAAAATGTGGCACATATACACCATGGAATACTATGCAGCCATAAAAAAGGATGAGTTCATGTCCTGTGTAGGGATATAGATGAATCTGGAAAACATCATCCTCAGCAAACTGACACAAGAACAGAAAACCAAACACACGTGTCCTCACTCATAGGCGGGTGTTGAACAATGAGAACACATGGGCACAGGGAGGGGAACATCACACGCTGGGGTCTTTTGCAGGGTGGGGAGCTAGGGGAGGGACAGTGTGGGTTGGGGAGGTTGGGGAGGAATAACATTGGGAGAAATGCCTGATGTGGGTGATGGGAGGATAGAGATCATCATGGCATATGTGTACCTATGCAACAATCCTGCAAGATCTGTACATGTACCCCAAAACTTAAAGAACAATAATAATAAAAAAAAAGATTCTTAACTAGGAAAGGAGGCAAGTGTCTTTTCTCTTTTGGGATGTACCCCCAGCCCCAGGCCAACCGGGTTTGGTTTGATTTTGTGTTCCTGACTCTGGCGGGGGTGAGTTCTGTCATGGAAGTAAGATAAAGGACTTTTCACCCTGAACTACTGACATCCACATTCTTAACACTTCTCCTGACTCTTTCCTCTCACGTGCCCAACAAGCCTTCCCATCAGTGTATGTGGCATACGAAGGTTGTTCTTTCTCATATAGTATTTTCTTCTACATCTTTCATCAAACTGAGGAGTAACTTTTGTTTCTCTAAGGAAAGGAAATGGATATGCTACATTTAGTTTGGGACTTCGTGGGAAAACAATTGGCTTCTTTAAAACCAACTCTGAACTTTCTCCTGTGTTTAATTCGATTGTAACTATTCTTCATAATATTCCACTGTTTGCTATTACTTTAAAAAATCAGAAAATCACTTTATTTGTAAAGAAACTTAAACATAGTTCTAAAGGAGCAACATTCGGAAAAAGACTTATTTTTTCTCTAGTTTTTGCTCTGTGTTTTCTCCATGAAACTGCTTAGCTGTTTGAAAGGAGGAAAGGTCAAAGAGTAACAGCAAATGTAAAAGGAAAAATAGTCATTGATGATTTTAAATAGTACCCTTCCACACTAACAATGATAATCACATTTGCTTTATACATAATTATTTTTTTGGGGGGGTGGGAATATGTAATTTTCTTTGATAGCACAATCAGAATTACATTATGGCAGACTCATCACAAATGTAGGTCAAAAACAGTTCAATTTCCTGCAATAGCTGGTAATCAGTCCTGAAGCAAGATGGCGTGAGGAGACAGAGGATTGTTTGGGGTTTAGGGGAAAAGAGCTGACCACTTTAAAGTGAGATATGGACCTCCTTCTTTGTTTAATTCTAATACATTTATTTTTATTGCTGCTTAACTGCCTATTATTTAATAAAAATTAGAGCATCATTTTATTTATAAACAGACTTGTAAACAAAGTCCATCTCTTGGCCAGCCATCTATTGAGTTAGTTTATAAGTTTGTCTGAAGTGAACAAAGACTCTTTACTTCTTCCCCACTAGGACCACCCAACAAATACCACAAAGAAGAATGATCTGGAAACCGTTCCCACAGACTGTGTGAGAATGTGTGTATGGGGTTGTGTTTCTGTACGTCAATCTCTATTCCAAAACCAAACTGAATTTCTAAATTACTGTGGCTTACGCAAATAAAATCCTAAGTTTCCTGGGGGTTCAAGTCTTATTTTTGAGACCAATGAGTAGTCAAGATTGATAAATACAAGTGCTGTCAATGCTTTTTCTCATTTTTGTTGATTTGAGTAATCAATAATTATATCTTATTTTGACGTCCCCTGAAAGCAGAAGATGAGACAATGTCATCTTGAGTGAAAGCAGTTTATCTGGCAGAAAAATGGGGGAAGCAGAAGCGAGTTGGGGGAGTGACATATGGAAAGGCACTAAAGTGTGCCTTATTTAGCTGGTTACCACTTAGGACCATTAGGGTGCAAATCATGGTGGGGAACCTCTGAGAAACTGTGTGAAACATGCCTCAGATTTATATTCTTGAAGGACTAGAGGAGGCTTGACGTTTGCCCCAGGAGATAACTTCTCCCTCACTTCACTCCTGCACCTCTTCACAGGAGCCAAGTGTCTACTATGGGTTAGGGACTCATAGAGATGCTTATAATGTACAATTAAGGCAGGTGCTGACAGTGTCCACAGCACTGTGGACATCTGATTGATCAAATTCTCTGAAGCTGAGTTATCTCTTCAAGCAAATACAGATAACACTTCTCTTGATTTTCCTTCAGGATTTCTTCAGTTGTATTAATTCAATTAACCCTTGCCACACATTGTGTCACATTCATCCCCATTTTATAGGATCTGAGAGAAAATATTCATCCCCATTTTATAGGATCTGAGAGAAAAAGTAGTTTTCTGAATCTTCAAACCTCTTCAACAGTATTCCTTCAATATGCTAAGCTGCTTCTTTTGTAAGAATAGATGTGAAATTTTAAAAGCCCTTTGAAATGTGTAAGTGCCCTTAGATTAAGCCATGATGATCAAACTATAAAATCCACCCCGTAATTTTTAGGATTCAGCAAAACAAAAAGAGGACACCTTCGTCAGAACTCTTTTGGCTGTGTCTGACAAAAATCCAAATTAGGCAAAGAGGAATTTATTGGTTGTGGTAACCAAAGGGCTGATGGGGAGTCCTCAAGTGACTCTGTTTCTGTTTATTGGTTTCATTTGCATATGCTATGAACTAGCTTCTTTTTCAGGATAGGGCGCATGTCCATCCATCAGTGCCAGAATCTCTAATATCTATTATCAAAGGAAGCCTGCAACCTATCTCTCCAATCCAAAATTATAAAATCCCAGGAAAAGGCTCTGCTTGGCCCAGCTTTAGTCACACACACCTTTAAAGAGATCATTAATACCAGAGAATCAACATCTGCTTGAAATTTCAGGCCTTTGGGAGGACTCAGAGTAGAAGCATTTCTTGTAAAAGTTAGAAAGTAAAACTGTGGACAAATAAAGCAATTACTATCTATGCCCGAGGAGAAAATAATGTGATTGCTACAGAAGACTAAGAAAGTATTAATATTTACTAAACAGAAAAGGTTGAATCCTTTGACATTTTTCTACCTTTTTTTTTCTAAGTAAATTTGATCTGCTCTGATGTTCTGACACCATTTACCTTCTTAATTAAGAAAAGAAACCCCAACAGAATGGAGATACAAAATTATTTTTTCTGTTAAGTTTGGTTATGTATTATCTTTTAAGGTTTTGCCTATTACTATGAATGTCCATTGGGTGAGCTAAATGAAAAACGACATCCAGAAAAGTGTAAAGAAGAAGAAGGAGGAGGAGGAGGAGGAGGAGGAGGTAGTCTGTACTTTGGAAGATGATATGACATTGGAGAAAACTGGAAATACAGTAATAAAATTAAGACCCAATGAATGGGTTTAATAATAAATTACACATAACAGAAAAGAAAATTAATGAACTAGAAAACAGGTCAGAAGAACATACCCAGAGGGAGTGTGAGACAGAAAGATAGAAAAATAATGGAGAGGGTGAGAAATGTAAAGCATTCACAAGAAGGCCAAACATATGTAACTCAAGTAGCAAAAGGACAGGAGAGAGAGGGTAGAGGTAAATTTTTTAAAAAAACATAATGGCACCTGTTCCTTCCATCTTCCCTTCACCTGTTCTTCTTTTACACATCCATCTTCTCATTCTTCCCCAGCCCGTCGCGTCCCACCTACACTTCCCAAAGTGGCAGGGTCAGCATGGTGGCTAGGAGTACAGGGCAGTTAAGTAGATGATAGGAAGCCACATGGATTGTTTTAAAAATCCGTAGAGTGGCTTCTTCTGAGAAACTTTTCCTTTTATTTATTAAGTGGAAAAAATACCAAGAAAGTCGTGTGCGTGTTTGTGTATGTGTGTGTGTGTGTGTGTGTGTGTGTGCATGTGTCTGTAGTTTGGTTATCTCACAAGAGACATGCTTTTAAAATGAGGACACAGAAAACATTAAAAAATATTATACATACACACTTCACATAAAACTCAGTGAGAGAAATATGGTATAGCAAGCTGATACCAGATACAGCAGACTTTAATAATTCAACAGAAAGGTATGGCAGTTCCATGTGTGGCTGCTCTTAATAACAGGCACTTAAAATAGAGGCAAAATTGGAAAAACTAAGAAGAGAAATATGAAAATCCAAGAAAACATTTGGATTTAACTCAACTTAGAAAACGATAAAAGAGGCCAGGCGCAGTGGCTCATGCCTATAACCCCAGCTCTTTGGGAGGCCAAGGTGGGTGGATCACTTGAGGTCAGGAGATTGAGCCCATCCTGGTCAACATGGTGAAACTCCGTCTCTACTAAAATACAAAAAATTAGCTGGGCGTTGTGTTGTGGGGCTGTAGTCCCAGCTACTTGGGAAGTTGAAGCAGGGAAATCGCTTGAACCCAGAAGATAGAGGCTGCAGTGAGCCAAGATCATGCCATTGCACTCAAGCCTGGTGACAGACTGATATTCCATCTAAAAAAAATAAATAATTCCAAAATTAGCTGGGCTTGGTGGCACGCACCTGTAATCCCAGCTACTCAGGATGCTGAGGCAGAAGAATCACTTGAACCCAGGAGACGGAGGTTGCTGTGAGCCAAGATTGCACCACTGCACTCCAGCCTGGGTGACAGAGTGAGACTCTGTCTCAAAAAAAAAAAGAAAAGAAAAAATCAGTGGAGGTATTTGCATATATTTGAACACCACCATGTACAAAAGCAACCTCACTGACACACATAAAAAATACTTCTCCTAGCTACTGAAAAATACTCATTCTTCTCAAGTTTACAAGGATTATTTACCAAAATAAGCCATATGCTGGCCATAAAACAAACCACATTTCTAAAAATGAAAATTATAGAGCATGTTCTTTCAACATAAGAAATTAAGTAGGAAATTGATAAAAAGTAACTAGAGGGTGCTGGGTGGGGTGCCAAGGCCTGTGCCTGCTGGCAAATGCTCTCAGGACAAGAGGAGAGAAAGGGATGTCAGACGAAGAAATAAATGGCATGTCAAGTTTTGTAGGAAGAGAGGGAAGAGCCAGCCACCACAGCTGCTTCCTGTGATGTCCAGTGCAGAGGCCAAAGAGATTCCTGGGGCACCCTAGAGGGAAAGTATTCTGGCATAGAGGACAACATAGGTTACCTGAAATACAGCACCGGTTGTGTTTGAAATTACCTTGTTTTTCTCTTTTCTTTTTTTAAACCTATTTATTATCTCTTACTTGCCCTTCTATACAGTGTAAACCTGGTAAGGCCAGAGACTTCATTTAGTTAATTCCCTGTAACCCTGGCACCCTGGACATACAGGTATTCAAGTATTTGTTCCTCGAAATAATACTCTGAATTAACCTGCTCACATATGAAAAATAACACCAGCTGGGGAGCGTCAGTACTGACAGCCAAACGTTTGTTAGATATTTACTATGGGCCAGGTTCTTGCTGTGTTCTGTCTCCCTGTGGTTTTCCAAACCAGTCACTTAACCTGAAGCCTCAAACTTCATCTGCAAAAATGAGTTGTGGCAGGTGTCTTTGAAGCAAAAATCCTGGGCTAGAAGGAGTCTCATCATCTAAGGCAAAAAAGAAAAACAAAATCAAGATTAAGAGAGGAGGAAGACTGAGACTCATGCACCCTCCTTCCCCACTCCAGCGGAAGGAGAGACTGTGTGGGAATGCCCTCGCACTGCTTCCCAGGCAGAGACTGTGCAGAGGCACCTTGGAGAATCTGCAGCCCACTGATGACTATGCTTCAGTCAGTGTATCTGACTTTCTTGTAGAGAGGCCTCCCATTGATAAGATTTTTGCCACTGCAGCAAAATGGGGGCTTTGAATATAAATAAGTTTCAGTTACAGAAAAAAACACTGTTGCACATTTAAGTTTGTAGACAGCAGCTTATCCCCGCTACAGTATTATCTGTGAGATTATAGAGGAACCATAAGGCAGTCAACATTTAGTTACTATGAGAATTTTCACTTCACTCAAAGATTGTGAGATTTTATTTATTAACAATTTAATTTGGTGGCTATAGTTGACAAGAACAAAGCTAAAAGGAACCAACGAACACTGTCTTGCCTGGTATTATCACTTCAGTAGGTTGTGAGTTCCTCTAGGGCAAGGGCAGGGTCCATACGTTTCCTTTGAATCCCTCACTTAGTCACTAGCATACACAGTGCTTGAATCTAGCACATGCTCAATAAATGTGGAATGAATGCATCATGAACAAAATATATACTAAGGACTTTGGTGCTGATTCTTTTTGTTGATAGTATAATATTTAATATACTTATGTTACAAATATCGAATCAGTTGTCAAAAATATAACTGAGCAAACAAAATCAAAAAATTTCAAAGTGAAAACAATAGGTTTTTTTTGGATATCAAGTAAATATAGTTATATTTCTACATAACTCACAGTCAAGGAAATATTAAAATAGAAAATAGTAACTATTTTGAACTAAATGCAATTAAAACACTATTGTGAAATAAAGCTAAAGTTATATTTGAAAAAATTTTTATAGGCTAATGCATAGAAAAAAAGAAAAGTATTAAAAATTAGCCAAGCATGGGGGTTGGGGCCTGTAATCCCAGCTACTCGGGAGGCTAAGACAGGAGAATCACGTGAACCCGGGAAGCAGTGATTGCAGTGAGCCAAGATCACACCATTGCATTCCAGTTTGGGCCACAGAGCGAGACTCCATCTCAAAAAAAAAAAAAAGTATTATAATTAATGAACTGGCTAGGCACGGTGGCTCACGCCTGTAATCCCAGCACTTTGGGAGGCATAGGCAGGCGGATCACAAGGTCAGGAGATGGAGATCATCCTGGCTAACACAGTGAAACCCCATCTCTACTAAAAATACAAAAAATTAGCCAGGCATGGTGGCACATGCCTGTAGTCCCAGCTACTTGGGAGACTGAAACAGGAGAAGCACATGAACCCGAGTAGCTGAAATTACAGGCACCCACCACCACTCCCAGCTCATTTTTAATACTTTTCTTTTTTCTATGCATTTAACTTACAACATTTATTTCTATATACTAGCAATGAACAATTAGAAACTAAAAAATTTTTAAACCTTGAAATATTTAGGGATTAACTGAGCAAAATCTGCAAGAACTCTACACTAAAAGCTACAAACCTCACTGAAAAGAAGTTAAAAAAAAATCTAAATATATCAGGAGATATACCAAGTTTATGGTTTGGAAGATTCAATGTTGTTAAGGTGTCACCTCTCCTCAACTACTATAACTACATAGATAAATTCAATGAAATCCCAATCAAAATCTTGCAATTTTTTTCATGAAAATGACAAACTGATTCTAAAACTTAAACAGAAATACAAAAGATGGAGAATAGTTTAGACAATTCTACAAAAAGAAAAACAAAGTTGGAGGACTGGCATACTGCCAGATATCAAGGTTGACCATAAACTACAGTAATTGAGAGACTGGTAATGTTTGACAGATGAATATATAGGGGGAAGAGGAAAATTTTTAAAAAGTCATGAGTGCAAAGCAGATTTAAAAACCAGCATCTAGACAGTGACTACCAGATTTAAGACCTTGAATAATCCCCTGTGGCTCTTAGCTCTGCCCTCTGTGCCGTGGGCTTCATACTCAGTTCTCAGCCCCACACTGTGGGCTCTAGGCTCTGCTCTCCCAGCTCTTGGTTCTTCCCTCTGATTCATCTTTCCTTTATGCATGAAATGTAGGTTGTGTTTGAAGATAAGTAGGTTTATGGGGGTTGAAAGTCTCCTTTTATTTTATATACTTTCTGTTGCTTTCAGTCTAGCTTGCAATGTTTCTGCCAATATCATTTTCTCTAGAACCTTGTGAATTTTGCATGAGTTTCATGAGGGTTCACTCCATTAGACAAAATTCTCACCAACAGATCTTTCTCAGCTAATCTCTTCTCTGTTTTTGGCTTCTGCTGAGATGGCCAGGGGATCACACCATTCAATGCTCTTAAACTTGAAATCTGTGAGCTGCACCCTTAATCTCTTGCAATTGAATACTCTAATCTTTGATCTTTTAAAGATTTTACAAAAAGTTGTACAGCCACACTCTCAACCTTTTCTCTAGCCATGCTTTTGGAGTCATTTCTGAATTTTAGCCTCTTTCACCACCTGGATAGCTTGAAAATATTCCAAATCATCAAGTTTTGGTTCTCTTTTGTGTAATTCTTTTCACAAAGTATATCTCACTTCTCTAATTTGGCTATAAGAAACAAGAAAAAATGAGGCCACGCCTTCAGCACCTAGAAATCTTTGTTAAATATCCAAGCTTGTTGTCTACAAGTTCTGCGTTCCACATAGCTGCAAGAATCAATTCTGCTAAACTCCCTGCCTCTGCCTAACAAGGATCCCCTTTCCTCCAGTTTCTAATAATATGTCCCTCCCTTCTTTCTGAGATTAAATCATTGTGAGTTCACAGTACTAGAGGTCAGAAGTCTTCACAGTCTTAGCTGAGCTCACCGATGAGGGTCTCACAGGGCCTAAATCAAGGGGTTGGCTAGGCTGGGCTCTTATCTGGAGGCTCTGGGGAAGAATAGACTTCCTAAGCTCATTCGAGTTAATGGCTAAATTCAGTTGCTCGCTGCGCATAAGCTCTCAGTTCTTAAAGGCCACCTCCATCTTTAAAGGCAGCAAAGATACTTTGAATTCCCCTTTCACTTCAAATCTCTGGCTTCTCTCTGACATCAAGCAGAGATGATGCTCTGCAGACTCTCCTAAATAATCTCCTTATCAACTGACATTTGCAAGCTCCCTTCATGACAATGCCTAGATTAGTGTTTGATAAGATAATCAGGGTAAGGGTAAGAGAAGCCTGGAGGACCATCTTTAGAACTCTGTCCAACAACTTTGGTGAAGGGGTTCTGACTAGGAAGAGCATGAAGCAACTTGCTACATCTTGATCTGGGTGGTGGTTACATAGGAAAATTGACTTTGTAAAATTTTGAGCTATACACTTACAATTTGTGTACTTTTCTACAAGTATGTTTTACTGAAATAAAAAGTTCACAAAGATTACATTCCTGTAGGAAAGCTGCTTTTTCATTAATTTTTTGAATATATTTTATTTGAAAAGTTTAGATATTCAGTGATTAATATCTGCCATATAGTTTACAGATTATGCTTGTTTATTTTATTGTCATCATTATATATCTATAGAATATAAGATTGTTTTTTTCACCAAGTTCAAGCTTTAAAATTTGGGGAATGAATATTTAAATTCTATCTCCAGTTTTTAATTTCTTCACGCATTCTGATCATTGATGTAGGAGACCTAGGAGAAAATTTACTATGCCATTGGTCTTGGCCAAAGGATAAGGCAGTCATGGCGCAGGCATTGTGTTGGATCATTTTGTTTCAACATGGATGAGACTTCTTCAGCAAGGATCTCCAGAAGAGTGGCCAGTGTCAAACTAACTGAACCTAGAGTGAACATTTTGAAACAAGTCTCTTCTAAGATTTACTTACCAGAAATACCTAAAAATGGAGTTTCACTATATTCTGCTTTCTTCTACTTTTAAAGGGTTCGAAAGTCCCAAATGCAACATTGCAGGTCCAGCAGATTTCAACAATGGGACATTATTGTTATTCTAGGTCAGAACATCTCCACAAAACAAACTCTGTTACTTATGGCTGGTGAACTAACAAAAAATTGTTATATTTGTTGATGATAATTAAGCTAAATCAAATATTTTTTGGATGCTTGTTTAACAAAATCTCAAAAACATTGCAACAAAGTGGTCCCTGAAATACCTTCAAACCTACTTAGTTTAAGACAGTTACTCTCCCCTTAAAAGAATTAAACTTCAGATTTCCAACAGTTCACAAAAGCAGCTTTGAAAACTTTCCTCACTAAACATGGGAACATACTGCTCTTAAGCCCTGAAAGGAGAAAACTTCCCTCCAGTGTAATTGCTCCAAGTGAAATACCACATAATATTAACCTCCCTGAATAGCACTGAGAACCTTTCAAGTGGCTCATACCTCTGAAGATAGTCAATGTACTTCCTAATGTTTTCAAAACTTACAGGAACAAGAAATAAAACTGGAGACTGAGGTCATCTAAAATAATCATAATAAACCGTTCCTGCTGGCCTCGGCAGAATAATAATAGTTAATATTCACAAAGTGATCACGAGATGCCAGACACCATTCTAAGTGCTTCACACATGGTCATTTGTTTAGTCCTCACTAACAACATTATTTTCCCTGTTAGACAATGAGGAAAGCTGAGGCACAGAGTGCGTCATGTGCCTGGTGTCACATAGCTAGAAATGCCAAAGCCAGGGTCCAAACCTCCATACTCTAAACTGCTACATTAGTCTTCCTTTTAAAATAGTTCTAGCTTCTTGAGAATGACTCACGTGGGTTTTTACAACAATTTTTACTCTGAAGTATTGCATCTTTTATGTGGGAAGTGCCCAGGCCAGTTCAGAGGCGCTAACTGGGGCTCTCCCTCCAGGAAAGAAAAGATGGTTCAGAGAAGCTACTTCTAAGTGGGTCTTGGAAATGCATCAGCCACCGTCTTTCACACTGTGTGCAGTGCGTGCTAGGGGTGCTGAGTCCATTTTTACTATGGTACTAGAGTGTCTTTCACCTCTGACTACCTGGTTAAAGGTATGAATGTGCTGAAGGCGTCTCACGATAAAGGCATGTTAAAACTTAAGGAAAAGCCCCAAGAGCATAGTCTTAGGAAAAGAAATTGTACACTGCCTGTTGACTTTGGTTGTGAAATGGACCCTTAGTTAAAAAACCTGTGGCATGTATCTGGTTATAAAATAAGAAATATTTTATTATCTTCCTTTTGCAGGTATAGCACTGGATACTTTATATGCTTTATCTTCTTTACTTCTTATGATAACCCTGTAAGATTACTATGATTGCCCCCACTTTCCAGATGATAGCCACAGTGCTAATCAATAACAGACAGGATTTTAAGTGAAATCTGTTTTTCTCCGAAGCTTGTGTTCTTTACTGTTACTCTAATTTTCCATCAAAAAAAGGCTAAGTTTTTTTTTATTAACGTAGGAATTGCCCAGTTATTGTTGTGTTGGTTTCTTCCTTGGGCAGAGATCCCAGGCAGCACTGTCAGAGACAGGACTAGACTCTCTAAAGCAGGTTGTCAGGAGCCAGAAAACATGTAAGGATTGAAGTCAAGACGGGGTAGGAGTGAGAAGGGGACTGAAGGGAGAGGAGACTCAAAGTAGAAAGTATTAAAGAAGCATAGTCCTGGAAACTGAGGCAATCTGGACTTTAATGAGGCTGGACTTTAGAGCCATGTTGCTACAGATGCTAGTAGCTTTCTTCTTATGCTCACCTTGGATTCAGTCTTCCAGTCACAATGTTCTCTCTTGCCACAACTGGATGCTTTTCCTAACGAAATGCATTAAGAACATGAATTGTTCAATAATCAGAGAATTTCAGTACCCCACAATGGCATGCTTGGCTGACAGTTATGAGAAGTTTAAGTCGTGTTTTTGAGAGGTTGATTGTTATAGCCACTTGTCTTTTCTGTTGAGTTTGTTTTATTTTGTTTTGTTTTTTGAGATGGAATTCCTCTCTGTCTCCCAGCCCAGACTGGAGTGCAGTGGTGTGATCTTGGCTCAGTGCAACCTCCGCCTCCCAGGTTCAAGTGATTCTCCTGCCTCAGCCTCCCCAGTAGCTGGGACTACAGAAGCGCACCACCATGCTTGGTTCATTTTTTTTTTTTTTTTTTTTTTTTTTTTGTATTTTTAGTAGAGACAGGGTTTCACCATGTCAACCAAGCTGGTCTCAAATTCCTGACCTCAGGTGATCTGCCCACCTCAGCCTCCCAAAGCGCTGGGATTACAGATGTGAGCCACTGCGCCACTTTCATTTTTACCAAAATTTGTGAACAATAACAGAAAACTGTTATTACGCTTTGAAAACTTTTATGAACAGCCATTTTACTTCAAGGTGGCAAACCAAATCACATATTTTACCATTTAAATTATAACTTTATGACTTTTCATGCTAGATACACTCTTACTTATTCAAGTTTAAAGAGCGGAAAACAAATAAATATAAATATTGACATCAATCAACTTAAAAGAAAAAGAGATATTTCATTGTCAAATATTCTAACTGTGTTTGAAATCTCAAAATATATTTTCAAGGATATTTTATGCATTCAACCTCATCGTTAGGAAAAAACAGAAACATAACTGGATTACAAATCCAGGAATTATCTTTGAGTCATAGTCAAGGGAACAAAAGATAGAACCAAGTGCCCCTAGGGATCTACAGACCAATAAATTTTTTGATGTTTTCTTGGTTTTGTGTTTCTTTTCTTTTTCTTTTTTATTTATTCATTTATTTTTGAAACAGGCTCTTGCTCGGTCGCCCAGGCTGGAGTGCAGTGGCACAATCATGACTCACTGCAGCCTCAACCTCCCAGGCTCAAGCCATTCTTCCACTTCAACCTCCCAATTAGCTGTGACTACAGGTGCACACTCCCATGCCCTGCTAATCGTTGTATTTTTTGTAGAGATGGGGTTTTGTCAAGTTGCCCAGGCTGGTCTCAAACTTCTGAGCTCAAGTTATCCACCTGACTTGGCCACCCAAAGTGCAGGGATTACAGGAATGAGCCACTGCACCCAGCCTCTTTTTTAATCCCTAAACATCGAATATGAAGTCGTAAAGAATTATGCAGTAAAAAGCAGTTTTGAAGACTCATTTCAGAAATGCTTTCTAAGTGTTTCCTACTGTAGGGCTGAGATAAATTCCCACAAGAATCTTATATTTAGATTTGTCTTACATTATTTTTATAAGTTATTTACTGTAGGTGATTAGTGCTTGATTTTTAAATTAACTTACCAAGTTAAAAAAACTCTTTTAAAAAATTATTTCAAACACTATATCTTCAAAAAAAAGCATTTATACAGAAATCATACTCCTTTTCAGCTTTATGTGCTAGCATTCTAGAAAATATAAAACACAGAGATAGAAGAGAAAATCATTCTTTTATCATTGTATATATATAGTCACCTATACAAGTAGAGTTACACCATCTTCTCAAGAGATATACAAAGCAGAGAAACTAGGCTGAACTGTTAAAGTTTATGTGATTAGCACGGGAATTTTTAACAGAGAGACTTTGAAATATTGTTCTTATATAATCTGATAATATTTTGGATAAGAGTTTTATCTATGAAATTATGGTCTATAATCTCAAAACACAGCAATTCATATGCAAATATATAATGTCAATTTGTTTTATTTTAGAAGCTCTCATGAACAATTATATTCTGAGAATTTTTATTATAAGACGTACTCTTGAAAAAAACTGAGTGGGTGGCTCACTGTTGAGTGAAAATTCTACTGTACATTATAGATCTACAATCTTAGGAATGTTGGTAATTTTTAAGAGCAGATGTTCTTCTTGGCATCTACTGTAATATTTAGCATAAACAAAAGTACTGAATGCATTAAGACGGCCAAATAGTAGGCTTTCCTGTCTTTGTAGTCTATTTAAAGTTTAGAGGAAGCGGGTGAGAGAACCTAACTAAAACCATTATTACATTTGAGGCTTATAAAAACAACAGAGCAAATTAAACTTTTTGCCCTTTAGTGCTTAGATTTCCATTACATTCTTTATCTCACAGTATTACTGGAAATGACAACCATCACTATAGTTTTTCTCTGAAGTATCTCTTGTGGTCATTCCCAGTATGCTCATTGAATTTTCAAAAGGAAACTTGGATGACCACTTTTTGCTTGTCTGTTATTTTTTTTTAATGGAGGAAAGGGGAATACGTTATTTCTGACCACATCAAAAATGGGATCCAGTGTTCATGCAACAAGTTCAAACGGTATTGTCATATAGCTCCATCTCAATAAATTAAGTTCTCTCTATTCTTAGTATTTTAAAACAAATGTTTTTGGCAAACATGGAAATGAAAGGTACTCAGTTTTCTTTAAAAAAGGTGTATCTTTGTTTTAGGGGCAGGAGACAAGGATATGATACAAGACTCTCGTAAATGTATAATATTCATTCAGTAACTAGCTTCTGAAGTCCTATTGCATGTCAAGCATTGTTCTAGGCACTGGAGAAAGCTTGATGAGAAGCACAGAATCAAAGTGTTCTAAGAGTTTTCAGGGACATTCAACTTAGTTGACCTTTGTCAAGTGTCTTATCCATTGTTCTTTACAAAAAGCCATCAACAAAATACCTTATCGGCTGAGTAAGGTTATTATACATGAAAGAAAATCCTTTGGTCTTTACGTAGAAAAAAAAATCCTTTCAAAGGCTAAAGTATCTGATGCAAGTTGAATAATAAAATGTGGCATACTAGCTTGATCAAAATACTAATTGCCCACTTTGATGCTCCTCCTCTGTTGAATATCCCTTAGGAATGCCTGAGGAAGCATCAAAGAAAATAAATGTGAGGAAATCCCCTTTTTTCATCCCTCAATAAGTTAAAAAAGAAAGCATAGTTAGATCTTCCATAAATGTCCTTACACAGCTCAATTCACATAATCCTAAATATTAAGATATCAAGAAAATCTTTCCGTGTTCGGGGTACAGGAATATCCTCACTTTTTTTTTCAGCAAGCTTTAGTCTCATAAGATTAATGTGCATTTAGCAGATAGAAATTTCATAACAGATGCTAAATTTCTCATTTCAGATATCTAGTATTTTCTAAAGCAGGGGCCATATATTTGAACCTCAATATGAAAATATACTGCTGATGGGGATGTAAAATGGTACACCCACTTTAGGAAACAGTTCTGCAGTATTTTTAAAGCTTGCCTACCACATGACCTAGTCCTTCCTCTCCTAGGTGTTTACCCAAGAGAAATGAAAATACACAGGCTTACACATGATGTTTAGAGCGACTTTATGTTCAATAATCAGAAATTGGAAACAAATGAAACCTCTATCAAGAGATAATAGATAAAGAAATTTCAGCATATTTATATAATAGACTAAATCTCATGAATCAAGAGAATCTAAAGAATAGACTGTGGATACATATGCATTACGGATGCATCTCAAAATAACTGCAGAGTGAAAGATGCCAAGCAATGAGAGTGCATACAATATGATTCAATTTATATAAAATTCTAAAAGCAAAACATGAATCTAGAATGACAAAAAGCACATCAGTGGTTGCCTGAAGAGGAAAGTAAAGGCAAGGCGACTGGGGAAGAAGGATTATGAAAGGATATAAGGAGACATCTGAGAGTGATGAAAATGTTCATTATCTTGACTATGATGATGGTTTCCCAGGTTCATATTATATCAAAACATTATATTGTAACACTTTAAATATGCACAAAAACAACTATGGGCTGAGAGGTAAAAGAAGAATGGTACAGAGAAATTATTTTCCTCAAATGGCACATGGATCAGACTACATTTGACTGCAAGGGAGTCCCATGAAGACTACCGCTTATGGAACAAACCCACTGCTTAAGTATCTCTACTAAACTACCCAGATATCAGTGTTCAGATTTAATTTTTTAAAGTTATTAAATTCATAAGCAAAAATTAATTACACAGGCTCCTAGTAACTAATTTTTTCAATATAGTCTCATATTAGGAAATAAAGCCAATGAACAAAATTTATACTGTAAAAAAATTTTTCTATTTAAATGTCACCTTGGCTATATCAAAAGGCTGAATTTTCCAAGGGTTTTAAATAGTGGCAGTGTTGACTCACAATTTAGGAGTTAAAACTAACATGATAATAATGCTGAGTCACCCAAGGGAGTCATCATCATCAAAATGATCATAATAATTGAGTCATGTAGACTTAAGTAAACTTAAGAAAATGAGTTTATTTGTTTTATTAGAGGTGTGATGTCCTAGTACAACAGATTTTAGGTTTTTCTGCCCAAGGTCAAGGTTCCCATATCCTGTGAATATAAACACTGAAAACTGATCATGTAGCTTTATGTAAAACACAATAGGGACCATTGTAATTCTGTTTGTTTTCTTGAAGAAACACCCAGCTTGTGGCTGGGTGAGGATGAAGGTCAGGCTCTACTTCTGGATCCCCTAGTGCCTGGCACAGTTCCTGATAGTGCATAAACGAGGCTCAGTACATGAAAACAGTGGTCTCCTTTACAGCTGTCACTGAAACTGTACCATACTGGGCTTTTAAACCAATCTACCTTAAGACAGTTTCATGAAATGCTAAGTTATGCCTAATAAAAGCAACCAGTAAGTTCATAATATTTGAAAACCACTAGTTTTTAAGACAGTATTAAGCATTAATAATATAGTAAGTTCATAATATCTGAAAACCATTAGTTTTTAAGAAAGTATTAAGCATAAATAATATAGTAATAAGAGTATAAGTATTATTATCTCTATAGTGATAATACTTACAGTATTATATAGTATTAATATTATAATAAGTATTTTTATATAGTGATAATACTTATAGTAACAAAAGTAATATAAACACTGTGTCAGGCACTGTGCTAAGCACTTTAGTTGTTATTTCCTTTACTTCTCACAATAAAGATAGATGTTTTTGTTATCATCACTTTAGACTGTACTAACCTATTACCTACATATTTGAGCAGAGAGAAAACCACATCTTTCTTGTGCTCCACTATGTACCCAGCACCAAGCATGGTTTCTAACATAACAGACACCTGTGAGTACATTATACTGTTGGCTACTGAGCCTAAGTACCTGACCCAGCATTCTGTGCCTTGTAAATAGCAAAGTCAGGACTCAAACTCAGGCCATTCAGACTTCAAATTCCATTTGCTTGTTGTTCATTATTTATGCAGGTAAAAACCTAGACAAAATGATCTTGTATTTGTGAAAACCTGAAAACTTCACCAAAAGACTATTAGAACTAATAAATTTAGTAAAGTTGTAAGATACAAAATCAGCATACAAAAATCAGTAGCATTTCTATATGCCAACAGTGGAGAGTATGAAAAACAAACCAAGAAAGTAATCCCATTTATAATATACAAATTTTTTAAAAACTGCCTAGTAATTAACTTAGAGATGAAAGATCTCTACAGTGAAAAGTACAAAACATTGATGAAAGAAATTGAAGGGACACAAAATATAGAAAGATGTTCCATGTTCATGGATTAGAGGAATCAATATTGTTAAAATGTCCATAATACCCAAAGCAATCTGCAGATTTAATGCAATCCTTATCAAACCACCAATGACATTCTTCACAGAAATAGAAAAAACAATCCTAAAATTTATATGAAACCACAAAAAAAAACCAAATCTATGAGAGCCAAATCTATGCTGAGCAAAAACAATAGAGGAATCACATTACCTGACTTCAAATTATACTATAGAGCTATAGTAACCAAAACAACATGGTACTGGTATAAAAACAGACCAATAAACCGATGTAACAGAATAGAGAACACAAAAACAAATCTGTACATCTACAGTGAACTCATCTTTGACAAAGATGCCAAGAACATGCATTTGGGAGAAATATTCTCTTCAACAAATGGTGCTAAGAAAACCGGATAACTATAGAAAATAGAATAAAACTAGACCTCTATCTCTCACAATATATAAAAATCAAATTAAAATGGATTAAATACTTAAATCTAAGATTTCAAACTATGAAACTACTATAAGAAAACATTGGAGAAATTCTTCAGGACATTGGAGTGGGCAAAGATTTCTTGGGTAATACCCCACAAGCACAAGCAACCAAAGCAAAAATAGACAAAGTGTATCACATCAAGTTAAAAAACATCTTCACAGCAAAGGCTAAACAAAATAAAGAGAAAAAGCACAGAATGGGAGAAAATATTTGCAAACTACCCATATGACAAGGGATTAATAACCAGAATATATAAGGAGCTCAAACAACTCTATAAGAAAAAAAAAATCTAATAATTCAATTTTTAAAATGGGCAAAAAATCTGAATAGACATTTCTCAAAAGAAAACATACAAATGACCAACAGGCATAGGAAAAGATGCTCAACATCATCAACTATCAGAGAAATGCAAATCAAAACTACAATGAGATATCATCTCACCTAGGTTAAAATGGCTTATATCCAAAAGACGGGCAATAACAAATGCTGACAAGAATGTGGAGAAAAGGGAAACCTCATACACTGTTGATGGAAATGTAAATTAGTACAACTGCTATGGGGAACAATTAGGAGATTCCTCAAAAAACTAAAAATAAAGCTACCATATGATCCAGCAATCCCACTGCTAGGTACATTCCCCAAAGAAAAGAAATCAGTATATTGAAGAGATAACTGCACCCCCATGTTCACTGCAGCACTATTCACAGTTTCCAAGAGTTGGAAGCAGCCTAAGTGTCCACCAACAGAAGAAAGGATAAAGAAAGTGTGGTACTTATACACAGTGAAGTACTATTCAGTCATAAGAAGAAAGAGATCCAGTCATTTGTCACAACATAGTTGGAACTGGAGATGTTAAGTGAAATAAGCCAGGCACAGAAAGACAAACCCAGCATGTTCTCACTGATTTGTGGGGGCTAAAAATTAAAACAATGGAACTCATGGAGATAAAGAGTAGATGTTCCCAGCAGCTAAGAAGGGCAGTGGAGCTGGGGAGGAAGTGGAGGTGGTTAATAGGCACAAAAAAAAATAGTTAGAATGAATAAGAACTAGTATTTGGTAGCACAACAGGTGACTACAATCAATAATAATTTATTTAGTTAGACATTTTAAAATAACTAAAAGAGTGTGATTGGATTGTTTCTAATACAAAGGATAAATGCTTGAGGTAATGGATACTCCATTTACTCTAATGTGATTATTATGCATTGCATGCCTCTATCAAAATATCTCATGTACCCTATAAATATATACACATACTACATACTCACAAAAATTAAAAATTTTTTAAAAATTAGAAAAAACTAAATGTTCAATGATATGAAAATGGTTAAATGCATTTTACTGCAGTAATATGGAGTTAATACAGCCATTAAAATGTTAATTTAAAAAACTAAATAGCTATATGAGAAATTGCTCAGAGGTGGATGGAGAAAAGAAAAAAATTTATTTCTCCTTTGATTATAATTACGTAGAAATAATGTACATATTAACAAGAACTGGAAGGGAGTAAAATATTAAGCAATGTATTTCATGGTGTTTGTAGGTAATGTATTTAATTTCCATTATTGTTATTTAATGTAGCCTTCTTAAAATTATTTTTTTAAAAAGAGAACAGTAGCATATGCTTATATTATGTGAAAACCACATTTTTAACCAGTGTGTTCACATTTAAACACCACTTCAACCATCCCTATTTCAAAATAAAAATGGTACCTTATTGTTGAACAAGTAAGCATTAAGTTAAAACCCTGTTAGATTATTAATTTGTAGCACAGGCAAGGAACAGAGGGATTATAATATACCTAACAGAAAAAAGAGATGGTAATAAGCCTTCTCTGCCTTCTTAAGAGGTTATCCTTATAAATGCCTTTTATTTCTTTGCACCATATCTACAAAGTGTACAAAATATTGTTATGTTGACAGCCGTTTGTAGGACATGGGAATTCTAGTAACCAAATTCCTCTTATACCTTTATCTTCTTCAGCAGGTTCAACACTAAAATTATTCACTCCTCATTTATAATCTTCAGGTGGAAGTCAATTGCCTATTGCCCCAGGCATTCAAGGGGCTGTATTAACATGTGTTTCTGCATCTTTCTTCTTCCCTCATTTAATAACTCATTTATTCAAAATAATAATGAGTTATTTGAATAACTCATTTATTCAAAATAAAGGGCCTTCCCACTCCAGTCACCACAAACTTAGATTATTATGGTCTCCAACAGAACACATCACTACCAATAGAGATGTGGTGAGCATGGGGTCATAGCTCTCAGTTTACAGCATTTGAATCCCCTTGGCACCAGTAACTGGATTTAAATTAGAAAAAGTTACTTAACATTTCTTCAGTATTTTTGGTTGTAAAATGAGATATGTAATGGAATTCAATTCAGTGAATTAAGTAAAGATTAATTGAGAAAATGTAAATAAAGTGCCTAGCCCATAATGAGTGCTCATTAATGTTAAACATTACTATAATAATAGTAGTAATAGTAACATATTTGCTTGATCTCTGTTTATATCTTCTTCTATTTTTCATTGATCTCTTACCTCTAAGTATTGTTAGTTCTTAAAATTCTTAAAATTCTTCACCAGGCCTTAATACGTATACAAAAACAATTTGTTTAAAGAATGTATAAATTTGACATCTTCTGTTCAGTCTTTAAATATTAATTTAGTACTTAAGCAATTTCCCATGAAAATACAGAGACTCTCTGGGTGTTTGACATCAGAAGTCATTTAGTTGTAGTAGTGAATCCAAAAAAAATCTGAGGAGAATGGGCTACTGCCACAGTAAAAGGCTTGAAGGACTCAAAAGCAGTGGTCCCTGTTTATACCCATTGAATTCATTAGTTTGGCCTGTGGAAAAAACAGGTGGATCCTGAGAGATGACAGTGGACTAACACAAACATAACCAGCACTAGCCCCAGTTACAGCTTCTGTACCAAATTTGATATTTTCACTAAAGCACATGGATGAAGTCCCAAGGATGTCAAGTTTGCCTATTGATTTGGTAAATGTGTTCTAGCCAATATCCATCAGGAGAGGAGATCAGAAGCACTTTGCATTCACTGGATGTAGACAAGTAAACATTAATGGTATCACTGCAGAACTATGTCCTCTATCACAATATGAAGGGGCATGAACAATCTGTACACTCTGCAGAAAATCACATACTCTATTGATGACATCATATAAATTGGACCCAATGAGTAAAAAGTGGCAAGTATTCTAGATATCTCAATAAGAAACATACTTCCCAGGGTGAGGGAAATAAACATGATAAAGATATTGGAGGCTGCTATACTCATGAAGTTCTTTGGAGTTCACTGGTCTCAGGGGTGTTGGAACATTCCCTTCAAAATAAAGGGCAAGTTATTACACTGCACAGAAATTATCACTAGGAAACTCAATGGCTGAGAGGCCTCTTCATTATTTAGAAGCAGAAAATTCCGTACTTGGCAATACTGATCAATCTACATAATAGATGCAGAGACTCAAATATTTATTGCAATGAAAAGACAGAGGCTATGCAGCCAGATTACTATCTTTAAAGAGCAGTAGAGTGAAGGGATGAAAATCATGGACTTTGGAATCACCTTACACATGTTCAGAACCTAGCTCCACCACTCAACTATCTTGTGTTTAAGCAAGTTTGAGCAAGTTACTTTCCCTCTCTGGTCTTCAGCTTTCTCATCTGTAAAGTGAAGATAATAATGATGCTTACCCCACAGAGTTGTAAAGACTTGTGAACTACTACCTCTGGCACAGACAATGTTAGCTATTATTTTTATTATATTGGAAATGCCTCCCTTCTTAATAGGCTGGGTATTTTGAAGAGAAGGGTCAGAAAAGGAGAGGTCTAAATGTTTGTAAACATTAATACTAAAGAGCTTATTTTAGTGAATGGGATTTTTCAAAAGGTTAAGAATTTACTTTAACAAAAGAAAAGGTGGAAGATTAGTTCCTAAGTAGGATGCATGAACAAAGTCAATGTCTTATAGAAAGAAAGATGCCCAGAAATAAAGAAGGAGACTCAAACAAAGAAAAGGTGAAGGTGACCAGAAGAAATGTGATGAGTAATAACAAAGGACAGGCAGAAAGGACAAATAGGAAAGATCTTAAAGTAGGAAAGAGGAGAGTGTGAAAAGGCCAGTAATGTATTTCAGGTGGCAAAGAGCACGTGCCAGTGAAGAATAAACACCAGGGCCTTTGTAGAGGGGACAAACTGTTGACCGGAAAAAGAGAAGATTCAGGGTCCAGGGTTGGGAGAATTATAATTTAGAAGCACATTCTGTTCTGGCAGCTGCAAGCATCAGCACTCTGCTAAGGTCATGTGAATACAAGAAGCTGATTAACAAAGAGAAGAAGTAATCAGAGTCACCGAGGAAAATAAGCGCAAAAATGATTGACAAAAGCACATCCACATGATCAAGAAGTTGATGAGAACTAAACAAAACTGGCGCTATTAAAGCCCCAAGCATATTTAGTCAGTAAATGTCATCATCCTAATGTCATTTGTTTTAATCATTCCCATTGGTGTGGATTTTAATAGACAACCTGTCCAAGATTGATCATGTGACTTTAAACATGAAGAGGAAATGCAGAGTTGATTTACGCAAACCAGAGAACTGTATCAAGGCCTGAGCTCATTGTGATCCAATGACAATTTTGTTCCTCTAACACCGTCTAAAGGCTTACAGAGTAAGACCCTATGGGCTGGTGTCAGGTCTGTGTGTGCAACCTCCAACCTTGCTTAACTCCTCCAAACTTCAGTTCCCTCATCTGTAATGTTAGAATAATAAAAGCAACTATTTCATATGTATGACTGTTATAAAAATTAGATGAGCAAACATATGTAAAGTGCTCAGACCAGCACCAAGCTCAACATAAACACCATATAAGTGTGCACTGGCATGATTTTTATAGGGGATGTTAGCTCCCTTTCAAAATGACTAATTAGATTTATTCTATTAACTCTTAGTTATGGGATAATGTATTTTAAAATGAAAGGTTTCATTACGTTCCTTTAAATAATTATTTTATTTGTTTACAAAAATAAATTAAAATGACAGGAAGGGAGGCAAGGTACTGAGCCATAACAACAGTTCCCAGAAGTGCCCAGATATGATCATCACCCCTAAGTCATCAAAACAACCTTCATAAACACTATCCCATTTTCCATATTCTCAAGTCAGTTATGAAGACCTGAATCTCTTCACATAAAAGACTTAAATTTATGTTAACACATTAATGGCATCTCAGAACAACAAAATGGGTTTCTGAACGAGAGAACTTTGAAAATCTATGCTTTGGTACCTTGTTTTTGTTGTTTGTTTGAGATGAAGTCCCGCCCTATAGCCCAGACTGGAGTGCAATGGCGCCATCTTGGCTCACTGCAACCTCCACCTCCCGAGTTCAAGCAATTCTCCTGCCTCAGCCTCCCAAGTAGCTAGGACTATAGGCGCTTGCCACCATGCCTGGCTAATTTTTTGTATCTTTAGTAGAGACGGGGTTTCAGCATGTTCACCAGGCTGGTCTCACACTCCTGAACTCATGATCTGCCCACCTCAGCCTCCCAAAATGCTGGGATTACAGGCATGAGCCACCATGCCTGGCCGTGCTTTGGTACTTTTTAGCAAAGTTCTAAACAATAAATGAAGGTGTTGTATCAGAGCTTCTTTCCTCTGGTACAGCAGAGACTCCCAGAGGCATTTTTTCAAAGTAACAGGGACCACATAAGCAGAATATTCTCTCCAAAGTAGTAGAGATTAGTCCCTGAAATTATGGCTCACTGGGGAAAAGCCTTCAGCCAGACTTTCTCCCCTAACAAACACACACCCCAGGGGCACACTCTTGTGATATTTTCATCTGAACAGAGGTTGCCACAAGATAAATCATCTTTCAGTAAAAAATTTTCTTATCAACAAATACCTCCCCCAAACTCTATTGGCTGTGAGGCAAAGGTGCTACTTTACCTCCTAAAAAGTTGGAAACTCCTTTTCCAAGGATGGAAAATATTCAAGCAAAATTTTTCATGGTTACCATAGCATCAAAAAGTAAAAACATGAAATCTTAGGGGTTCTTGCCTAAGGCAGTCTCAATTTCTCTTTTTCTAACATGGCAATTATTATTTTAGAATATTTCTCACTAACAGTTGCATGATCATTAAATAATTACTCAGAATCTACCCTCAGAGGAAAAATTTATCTAAATAGGTATTCCCTAAAGATTTCAAATCAGCATAGATGAGGCCAAAAATAGAGCTCTATTTAGATGAAACAAAGATCAGAGTATTGGCAGGTTACAAAGAGAATATCTGAATCACAATTTTGTAATTACTGGGGAGATGTTGCTGTTACCTCACGTAAGACTATTTGCCACAAACGTGCAGGATATGGCAATAGACATGTCTATTAGGTCAGGTCAGTGGTCATTTCATTACATCCCCTTTAACTAAATTCCACATGCCTCACGAGTCTGAGCCATCCCAGGATCAAAGCTTTAGTGCCTGTCTGCTCACCAACCCTTCCACAATTCCTCCTAGTTGTCTCTCATTTGGCAGTTCCGCTAGTCCTATTACCAACACTTCCCTGATTCCCTGGCTCCCATTTTGCCTCCATCTGTTGGGTCAGATTCTCCATTAAAGCCCTTGGATTGATGCCCAAGTAACCAACCTTTGACAAAATTCCAGGGCACCACTTCATTCTCCTGTGCTCTAGTTTCCCAGACAGTGCACTCACCCATGTAGCACTTGTCCAGGTTTAGCCTGACATAAACCTGACCTTCTGACTAGGAGAGTGGGAAGGAAGTTTCAAACATTGCAATTTCAGCAGGCCAGGTACAATACAGTGCCTAAGAGATAGACTCATCTCCAGCTAGATTTAAAGCAGATTGTCTGTGACCCCGAGGGCTCAAAGAGATGGTAAATTTCAAGCTGCAGTCTACAAGTGATAAGTAGTATCAGTCTTTGTACACAAGGTCCTAAGCAATTTTGTGGGGGTTCTGACAAGATTTTTGTCCGTTGAAAAGGGAACTGTCTAGGAAAACACTGTGTCTCAGTCCCAGTTTGGAGGAAAATAAGTGACAAGGTGATTACAATAACTGTAACTGGAGTATTGGGATTGAGGCTTTAATCCCAGTTGTAAGAATTGGGGCACACAGGTCCACAGTGGTAGTTGTGATGGTGTCTCAGATCAGACCACTTGGTTCACATAACCAGCTTAGGACAGCCAGAAACTCTACCCTTAATTCCACCCCCAGACCCCTCTTTAGAGCGCTGGGAATATAAGCTTTTTGATGATCAACTGGACTTTGGTGCTACTAGAAGATGTCGGAGACCTCAATCCATTACTACATTCAGGAAAACACAATCCAGTTGCAGTGGAGTTTACAGTAGAGACAGGATGAGCTGTTCCCAAGTCTGGCTGTGCAAAGATCTTTCCCTTCAGCCCCATCCTGTTTCCTCCCACTCCTGATTCTGGTGCTAAAATCTCAAGTAGAGAAAGATTTACTCAGAGCTGCCGTCAAACTCCCACCCAAGCGTAGGTTGCCCATAGGCAGATAGGCTTAGCACTTATGCAGTTCCCATGAAAAGAGAAGCTTCTGTCTGTTTTATTGTTTAGTCAGACAGATAGAAATCTCAGATGACTCTGATATGAGTAATGAAGTAATGTATAAACTATTTGCCAGGAAACTGATCCTCCTGTAATCTGCCATGTTACATCTATAGGCATGCTCTAAGCAAGTTTTATTATCAGCACACAGATAATAAGTGCAAAGGGGAAAAATTCGTCACTTGTATTATCTTTTTAAATTGGTTTCAAGTAAGAGGTTTTAATTCCCCATGACGGTGACTGGCATTTCCTGGTTTTCCTGGGGCCTTCCTGCTTTAAGCTGTGTCCCAGGAAAACCCTCAGTCTCCTGCAAACCAGATGGCTGATTATCCTAGCTGGAATTTTAAAACTTGGAGTTTACTGCACCATAGATTAATCATGTGGTTTGGGGCATATCAGTTGACATATCCTATCTTCAAATTTAATCTAGGATAATATTAGGACCGACACAAAGCATTCCCTTGATCTTTTTGTTATACCAGAGCTTCTCAACCAAGGAAGAGGAGTCAACACCAAGCCAAACAAACCCTGAGTAGTCCCAAAATTTGCCCTCACCCTTCTGTCCTTTATTAAAAACCACAGGGAGAAGGGGGGCCAACAACAGTTGAGTAGCTTCAAATAGTTCAGCATTTGCTAGAAAATTTATTCCTCTTTAGTAAGAATTTAATATGTTTCAAATAATAACAATTTGTTTACAAATATATTTGCTCATTTGGAGCAAGGAATTTCTCCTACTCCAGCCCTTTTTGGCATTACTGTCTCACCTAAGGGAAGTAAAAAGGCTAAGAAACACTTATTAAGGTCACAGCCCAGGAACTCAGGCCCACCAAAAGCTGAAATTTAATCATCAGATTATAAAATATGTTCCCTCCCTCATAGCTTACTACCACTGCAATAGGGCTCCAGTATAATAACAGTAGATTCAAACTGAAGCAACAGCAAGACTCAGATTTTCCCTAGGAAGAAGTATGTAGGGAAGCCCAAAGTCAACAAGACAAACAAAAATGAGGATAATAAAGAAATTTAAAGCCTCTGGCACCTACCACCATAGCAGACATTAAACATGGCACAAGCCTGGGCAGATTTATATAACCTCAAAGTAAAAGTGCAGTATTTACCTCCGTTCCTACCACTCAGTACATCATATCTCCCTTCAACAAAATAGTACAAAGCATTCTATGAAAAAAACACAATATGAATAGACAAAGCAAGCATCAGAACCAGACTCAGATATAACATATATATATGTTATATAAGATATAATTTTGGAATTACCAGACAGGGAATTTAAAATAACTGTGATTGAATATTAAGGGTGCTAATGGCAAAAGTAAGCAATATGTAAAAAGAGGTAGGTCACACCATATCTGCAGTTAACAATACTGCATTATACACTAAAAATTTTGTTTAAAATAGCATTTTTAAGGAAAAATGGACAATGTAAGTAAAAAGATGAAAATTCTAGAAAAGAATCAAAAGAAAATGCTAAAATTTTTAAAAATTACAACAGAAAAGATGAATGTTTTTGATGAGCTTATCACAAGACTAACCACAGCCCACGAAAGCATCAGTAAGCTTGAAGACATGATCACAGAAACTTCCTAAACTGAAAGGCAAGACAAAACAGAATAAAATTAAAAAGAATGAAGAAACCATAACAGACTATCCAAAAACTATGGAAAATCTCAAAATGCGTAACAAACCGATTGGAATACCAGAAGAAGAAAGAAGAGAGCAAATGAAGTATGTAAAGTAATAATGGCTGAGAACTTTGCAAAATTCATGACAGACAGAAAACTACAGATCTAGGAAGCTCAGAAACACCGACTGGGATAAATACTAAAGCAACAAGCAAATAAAACTTCAGTATACCTAAATATATCACATTCAAACTTCGGAAAACCAAAGACAGAGAGAAAATCTTGAAAGAACCTAGAAGAGAGGATAAATACCTCACCTATAGAAGAACAAGAAAAAGAATTACATTAGACTTCTAATCAGAAACCATGCATACCCCTGCACACCTATTAGAATGGTTAAAATCCAAAAAGAAAGGACAATACAAATTACTGTCATGGATGCAGAACAACAGGAACTCTAATTATGAATAAGAGTGCACTATTGAAAACAGTGCATCCGTTTTGGAAGACAGTGTGTCAGTTTCCTACAAAGCTAAATGTAATCTTACTATGAAATCTGGCAATCACACTCCTAGACATTTAGGATGTATGTAAATATTTATAGCAGCTTAAGTCATTTTAAAATCTATAGAAAGTATCTTTAAAAAGTGATTGCCAGACTATAAGGGGGAGGAACTGGGGAGGAGCATGAGGTAGGAAGGATTAAATAGGTGAGGTATAGTAAAATTTTTATAGCATAAAACTATTCTGTTTCATACTGTAATGATGGACACGTGATACCATGCATTTGTGGAAACCCATAGAACTTTACAGCACAAAGAGTGGACATGGATGTACATAAATTTTTAAAGATCTTTAGGATGTTGGGAAATGACAGGATGAAATACAGAACATGGCAAGACAATCTAACTGTATTGCAAGTGTATGAAACAACCTCACTAAAGGAAAAGGTGGGGATGCATTATTGACCAAAGAAACTTTGAAAATGAATAGAGTCTGTAAGACTAACGGGGAAAAAAACCATGCTGAAGTACAGTATTCCAATTAATATATTTGTTTCACAGAAGAGTATTGGTTAACAATTCTAATACTGCTATACACACATAGTGGTACTGAACAATTAAATAAGTGGATCTAGGGGGGCGACCCAGTTTTCTCACTGTTGGAGTGGGAGTTTGGAAATAAAAAAAATACAGAAACTAGTAAATATAATAAACAAAAAATGAAATAAAAATAAATTTAGAAAACAAAAATGAAGAGGCTAGAATGGTTTATGTGACAGTGGATTACAGTTGAAGATATCAGTACTTATGATAGCTTTATATAGATTAGATGGTTACATAATCATTTATAGTTATGTATATATACATGAGTTAGTATATACACATATATCCTTGTTCTGCCTGCTGAGAGGGCTTAGAAGTAATGACACCCAGTAGCAAAAAGCACACCTAGCATTGTGCTTTGGGTTTTTAATACTTCTAACAAAAGGAACAGTATTCCTTAGAGAAGTGGCTGATTCTAGAACTGGGGCCGGGTAAATACAACATGAGCCTGGAGTACACTATTGTGTCGAAAAGTAAGAAAATGTGAAGCGCATGTGCACATACACACACATACATGCACATGCACACAGTGATGGGAGTATGTCAAAGGGACACCGGAGTCAACTGAAAGTGCTCCCAGTGGCCAAAGCTGAAAAAAAATTGAGGAACAAAACAAGTAGAGTAGTTCTGGATTATAACCTGAAGCATAAATATCCATGAGTTCAAACTGATATCGATAAACAATTGACTGAATACAGGAATAAATGGGAGAGAAGAGACAAACATCCCACATGAAACTATTCCAAATAATTTGTGTAAATACTCTGCTGTCAGGGAGATGCATCGTAACTCCCTACTCTTTCGGTGTGGGCTTTGGAGTAGGCTTCACATATTGACTTCCTTTCAAAGAGAAGTCACCTCAGTCAGGTCATTTAAGTTCACTTCTACAATGATATGTCCCAAAATGGCAGACAGGCACAGGATTCCCATTCCATAAGAAAGCAACAGCAAAGAAGAAAGGGGGAAAAGATTCCAAGTAAGTACAAAATCCAACAGGAAAAACAACACTAAATTCTAAAGCTTGAGAATAATCTCCTTTGATTCCATGTAGTGACTTCTAAGAACACTGGAGTGGGATTGGTTCCCAAGGCCTTGGCCCCAACCCCTCTCCCTGGCTTTGCTGGGCTCCGCTCATGCAGCAGTTCTCATAGGTTGGAGCCTCAAGCCTGCAGCCCTCCCAGGCTGGTGTTGTAAGCTGGTTGCTCTACAATTCGGGGATCTCAGAGGGGGAACCTACCCAGTGGCTCCACTAGGCATTGCCCTTTAGTGTAACTCTCTGCAGTGGCTCTGCCCCTGTGGCAGGTCTCTGCAGTATTCTTTGAAATCTACAAGGAGGCAGGCTTGCCTTCATAGCTGATGCACTCAGTGTGCCTGCAGAATTAGCAACATGTGGATGCTGCCAAGAGTCCTCATTCTTGATTTTAAAATCTGCATTGGTCAGGGTTCTCCAAGGAAACAGAACCAGTAGGATATAGAGTTAGATAAATACATGAGAGGAGAGAGAACGTATTAGCAGAATTAACTCCTGGGATTATGGAGGCTGAGGATAGGCCACCTGCAAGCTGGAGACCCAGAGAGACTGGTGGCAGGGCTCAGTACACGTTCAAAGGCCTGAAACCAAGAAGTTGATGGTGTAACTCTTGTGCCTGAGGCTGAAGGGCCTGGGAACGAGGTGGCAACTGGCACAAGTCTCAGCACTTGAAGATCAGAGAACCTAGAGTTCTCATGTCCAAGGACCAGAGGAGAAGGGAGAGGTTCTCGGACTTTTTGTTCTATCGGGGCCCCCAGCTAATTGAATGGTGCTTGTCCACATGAGGATGGGTCTTCCCCACTCAGTTCACCAACTCACACCCCATATTCCTCTGGAAACTTATAGGCATGCCCAAAAAGAATGTTTTACCAGCTCTCTAATTATCCCGTAATTCTGTAATGTCAATACCTAAAATTAGCCATCACAACCATGACAACTGTGTAATTTTGACTGTATAACATCAAATAATGAGGAACTGCATATTGGATTACTAAAATATCTATTCATATTATAACCAAAAAATTGTACCACAATAAAAATGTGTTGCCTAAATGCTTATAGATAAAAGAAATCATCCAAAGATTTAAAAAGTTTAATATAAATAGGTTAATAGTTAACCATAATTGTTGCAGTTTTATTTTCAAAGTATTCAATTTTTTAAATATATTTAATGGCCAGGGAAACTTTTCCCAAAAAGAAAGCATATATTTCCTCCTGAGAAAAGGAAAGGATGAATTATTCTATGGGGACCTTATTTGCACTGAGCTTTCCTCAGATATCATTAGTTTCCTACAGGTAAAAAGTTGTGAGAAGAAACATTTTCACTTTGGCTAGTAGGCAACTCAATCCCAAAGTTAGTGTTCGGTTATAACAATTTTGTTCACCTGTATGTCCTGTATTTTTAATTAGCTTTTTTTTCTAATTTTAACCTCCTATTTAATCTATTTTCTTGTTCTGTTTTTGCCTTTCACTTCTATATCATGTATATTTCAAATGTTCCCTCAAGTTCTTTTAAATCATTGTGGACTAGGATGTACACAAATAAAGAACAAATAAAATACTAAGAGAATATGAAGTAAGTCTTACTCAGTTTCTCACAGTTTGTACTTTGGAAGCTGAGAGATTTAAATTTACCTCCTCAAAAGGTGTTTTTATTCTGTCCAAATGACATGGAAAAAATGGTTCAAGTTGTTTGTGTTTTTTTTTCCTCCCAGGAGTTTCCCTGTTCCAGAGAGTGTATATCATGAAATGGACCTAGTCCTGCTCACAGAAGATAACAAGGCAGGATAAGTTAGAGGCTTCCATTTTGCTTTAATTGTTTTTTTTTTCCTTTGAACAGTTGAGAAAAGAACCTTCAGAAGTAGCATGCATATAGTCTAGTGCTTGGCGTATTCCAAACACTTGGAAAATATTTGTTCGGTGAATACATTAACTAATGATTGAATTAACAGCTAAATGAATATTGTCTCCTTTGTTAAATATAGCATGCTCTGGTAGGTATGAAGGGTACAAAGTTTTGGTTAGACAGGATAAATAAGTTCTGGAGACCTATCATGCAGCATGGTGACTACAGTTAATAATAACGTATTGCACACATGAAAGTTGTTAAGAGATTAGATCTCAAATGTTCTCCCCACAAAAAAATGTTAAGTATGTGAGGTGATTGATATGTTAATTAGCCTCATTTAATAATTTCACAATGTATACACTTATCAAAACATCTAGTTGTATGTCATAAATATAAACAATCTTTGTCAAATATGCCCTAATAAAGCTGGGAGAAAACTTTAAGTTTATTCTGATTTCAGTGATATAAGAAGGTAAATTAATTGTAAACTACATCTTGAACATAAGTAAAATTTTATTAGGAACCTATGGAGAAGGGGCAGTCATATCATCTAAAAGGCACAGCCTAAGCAAAGGTGCAGAGGTAGGAAAATTCAGGAATTGTTGAAGCCCCCAGAGCCGATTTTGGCCAACTTACACCAGTACTTCTATCCCAGTTTATGAATAGATGATGCCAGTGTCCCCACCACCAACCTGGCTGCTCATACCACTGCCCAACAAGTTTCCACTTCCCAGTCACAGTGACACCCAGCAACTACAGGGCTCACATGTAGCAGACAGAAGCCTCCAAATGCTGCTCAGTATTCACTTATAAAAATGTGCTAAGCATGGGCCAAGTACCTCTCTAAGTGCCAGGGGTACAGCAGTAAAGGGAACAGACAAAACAGAAGAGATAAAAACTGTTTTCCCTGTGGAGTTTATAATATAGCAGATAATAAACATGATAAAAATAAAATATGTAATATATTAGTGTTATTCACAAAGGATAAAGCATAAATAAGTGACTGCAGCCAGCATTGGACTGAGCCAGACCCTGATAGGGAAAATTGTACCACAGCTCAAAGCTGCGCTGGAGAATGTCACCTGCCTCTGGCCTGTGGATGAAGACTTCCAGTGGTACCTGAAAATGAGATGATTTCAGAGAAGCGGCAGTACATGCACTGATGGACAGTGTGGCACTAAATAGCCATGGCAGCTCCTTCATGGTCCAGAAGTGCAAGCTGTGCACACAGAAAACTCCACTGAGATTATGAGTGGCCCCATCAAATCTTACAATGCCAAAGACAGAGAGAAGTTCAAAACCATAGTAGAGTTTGAGTGCCAGGGTTTCAAACCATGTGATTCCAGCCCTAGGCTGGGTTTGCTGCTGAGGGCCTGAAGTCAGGGATAGTCTTCAGCAACATTCTGCAGGAGAAAGACTGCACTGACTATGACAGAAAGGTCCAGGGAGTCTGTGGGAATCTATGAGGTCATGCCGCAGTTTTTAAGTGCTGAGCCCTCCCCATGTACACTTGCCCCTAAGAACTGAGGAGGGACAAAATGCCCCAAGCAGCAGGGCCCGCGGAGGCTGGTTCCCTCATCCCTGTCTCCTGGTAGCTGCACCAAGCCCTCACAGTCTGCATGCTGGGCTCAGTCACAGCTTCCCAAGATCCACCAATAAAGCCCATATTCATGCACCACTGGTTTATGAAGGTAGGTCAGCCACTTCTTCCACAAATTAGAATTCACACTGGAGGTCTTTGCCTCCTGGCATCTTCCCACAGTTTAAAATCACATGCTTGATATTTGCAAAATATGCAGGAGGATGCAGTTTCTTTAGGGCTCTCCAGATTTGTGGGATCAGACAGGTCAGCCCAGAGGACTGAGGTTGTCAAGGCCAATGGCACAAGGACAACTGAGCCTGCGAAATGAGGCCATGAGCCCAATAATCTTGAGCCAAGATACTTTGTAGACTAGCTTGGCTTGCAGGTAAACCCAGGCATCCCTGCTAGCTGGTGTCACTTCAGATTCCAGAGCTAAAAGGATTTTACAGCTCTCCTCCTGATATGAATCTGCTCCACAAAATTCTTGCCAGATGGTCATCTGGCGTCTGCTGTTTTGCTGTAATGGGTGCTCCCCTCCCCTCAAGGGAGCCAGTATGTAAATTCTTCCTAATGCTATGTCAATCTCTATGCTCTATACAGCTCCTCCTGCTGTTCTTCATTTGTTCCCCTGCAGGAACACTTGGACATCCCTGTGGAGATGTGAAGACAGTAGCTGGTCATGGGTTAAATTGTGTCCCTCCCAAAATTCATATGCTGAAGTCCTAACCTCCAGTACTTCAGAATGTGACCTTTTGAAAAAGGGGTAGTTGCAGATGTAACTAGCTAGAATGAGGTCATACTACCATGGAGTGAGCCCCTAATCCAGTGTGACTCACGGCCTTATCAAAAGGAGATATTTGGAAATACACACACAGGGGGAATGTCCGTGAAGATGAAGGCAGAGATGGGTGATGCTTCTACAAGCCGAAGAATGCCAAAGATTACCAGCAAACCACCAGAATCTAGATTCTTCCTCAGCCCTCAGAAAGCATGAACCCTGCTAACACCTTGACCTTAGACTTCTAGCCCCCTAAAGCATGAGACAATACATTTCTGTTGTTTAAATCACCCAGTTTGCAGTACTTTTTTGCAGCAGTCTCAGCACACTAACATGGCAGCCAAGACCTCTACCTGCCGTGGGCCAGACCCCTCCCCACCCCAGCAGACGGTGGACAGGGACATTAGTGCATGGCCAAGTCATTAGAAGGTGATCACGCCTTTACACCAGCAAATCCACCACTTGGAATATCGGTTACCAAGAACCTTATTTCTCCAATGTCCTGCTGGAGCCTAAAATTCTTTTGGAATTAAAAATTTGTCATCTTTAAGGAAAAAAAGTACCTACGTAAGAGAAAGGGGCTATGAAGGACTGTGTAAGGTAATGAAATTTTAGAATGGCCAGGAAAGAAACTCACTAGGGCCACTTTTTAGTAAACATCTAAGGTTGTTGAAGGAACTCCTCTGTGAATATCTGACAGGAGAACACTCCAGGCAGCAGAAACAGAACATACAAGGATCTGGAAGCAGAAATACGTCTGCCCTATTAGAGGAATAGGGAGGATGCCAGTGTAGCTGGAGTAGGATGAACAGCATAGCAACTAGAAAGGAGATGATTTTTAAGAGGTAACTGGGCCAGATCATGTAAAGTCAAAGACACCAGCTTATACTCTGAGTTGGGAGCCATTGGTGAGTTTTGAGCCAAGAGACAAGACCTGACTTACATGAAACCGTTCTGGCTATTTGTTGTGAGTGTTAGGAAGGACAAAAGCAAGATCTCAATGGCAGCCAGAAAGCCATTTTAGTAATCCAAAGTGAGTGACGGTGGTGGTTTGGGCCAGGATGGGAGCAATGAATGTCATGACAAAGTAGTCAAATTCTGGATACATTTCAAAGACTTGGTAGGATTGATTTTTTTTTTCTTTCTCAACCTTGTGAAGATTAATTTAATACAATACAGAAAAAGTGCTCATCATCACTGGTCATTAGAGAAATGCAAATCAAAACCACATTGAGATACCATCTCACGCCAGTTAGAATGGCAGTTATTTAAAAATCTGGAGACTGCAGATGCTGGAGAGGACGTAGAGAAATAGGAACACTTTACTTTCAACTTTACTCATTGTCTTTTAAAGGCAATAAAATAATGATTCATTCTGCATTTCCCACACTGATGTCAGGAGCAGTGTCATGACCCTATATTGGGCAGTGGCCTCAAGACCACACAAGTTTTGAAGAGGCTAAACCAGACTCAGGACTCCGTAAATCATGAGGGTCTTTTCTCTCCCCTCATGCACTCTGTGGACATTTAACATTACAGGTTTTTCTCCAGTTGTCTTCTATCCTTCAAGAGTTCACTATTTATTTCACAAGAATAAATTTAAATCTTTCCACATTATTAGTTTATCTTATAGGATCCATAGGATAACAAATTTTAATTTGTTGTCCCCGTTCTGCTGTGATCTGACCTCTTTACCACTGTCTACCCCATATTGGAAAGTCTCCAATATGGACTGCCAGAATTGTTCAAGTTCATGTTGGAATTACACAGTCGTCACGTTCTAATTTACACACACCCACACAGCTATGGTGCTTTCTTCTGGTGCAGATGCAGAATTATTTTGTACATGCTTCAAATAAAATTCTCCATACTGTTTCTATCCTCATAATGCAAGACCCTACTGTGCTTCTTAGATTGAAACTCTAATACAAAAATAAGGTAATAGCCTAGATTATTTTGCCCTAAATTCATTAAAGAAATAACACAATGCGTGGAATAGCTACATAAATAGGTTGCAAATAAAAAAAAATGATCTTACCCCAAATTTGAATTTTACCTCAACCCCAAGTTGGTCTACATCTTTGGAAGTGTTAGTCAAAACCCTTCCAGTTAGAAGTATTAGAAACTAATTCAGACTTGCTAAAGCAAAAAGATCATTTCTTGACTCCTACAATGAAAAGTCTAGAACATGCTGGGCTTAGCTTTGCACATGCAGCTTCAAGAGCTCAAGAAAAGTCAAGATCCATGATGTGTAACTTTTCTTTCCTCCATGGGCTTCATGTTCAGGCTCCTCAAAGGGGCAAGACTCTAGGCCTACACCATCCTGCTGCCTTCAGCCCCAGCTGAAATACCAAATCGGGCCACCCAAACCAAACACTGTGGCCAGGGGGACTAGGTATGTAATGCTTTTAGACCTGGATCCATCTCAAATGATAACAGTAGGCAGTTATCACCCAAAAATCAGCATGCTGTTACTGAAAAAAAAAGGGAAAAGAGAATTTGGGCCCCATATCTAAAGAGGTCTTTATATTATGACAGTGCTATTTTGGGGGGGGGGGTCATTAAAAAAATGAGTGTTTATTTGAACTTTGTTAACACTGTGATGAAGTGTCATTGACAAAGAAACCCTACACATTTGCCTTGTCAACTCCTCACTTCAGACCATTCGTGAGGGGCATCGTCTTTTTTTCCTGCATAATTGTGGAATATTAATACAGTAAAGGAAATGTAATGGTTTATTATCCATGTCAGTGTTTCATGGTGATGTTGAACATTCTCTGGTGACAGTGCTATTTTGTAAAGGATGGTATGTGTAGCTATCTGATGGAAAAGGTGAATGGAATTAGCATTGCTAAGTATCTTATTTAGTTTTTACAACTTTGTGGTAGCTGATGCTGTTTTTATTCTACAAATGTGAAAACTGAGGTTTGGAGATATTCAGTAACTTGCCAACAACCTCCTAACTAATGAGAAACAATGCCAGTTGTGGAACCCAGCGCTTCAAGCTCTGAAGTTCAAGTTATTTTCCCTCACCGTGAGGCTCAGCACTGCTGCCATTGAGAGATGGTAAGTAAATGCGAGTGATATAGAATATAGTAAACATTGACTGTAGGTGACACAGGAAAGGTATTAAGCTGCTTGTGAGTTGAGGGCACTATACTTTCATTGATATCTGTCACATTCTAAACCATGCCTGCCGCCACTAGCCTGGTCCAAAAAGAATTTTTTTTTAACTCCTTTTAATTGAATTTTTTAAAATCTTTAAAACTCCTTTGAATTTTTAAAATTTTTTAACTCCTTTGAATTGAAAGAAACTCTTCTTATAGTACAGGGAGTTCACAGAAAATAGTATTACATTATGATATTTTTTGCATCATATAATTTCCCTTTGATGTCTAAAAAAAATCCACTTTGAGTCATAATAGAATCATGCATATATAAAATAAAAAATTAGTTCTTTCAATTAAAATTGTCTTTCATTTTAGCCAGCTTCTTGGAAACCTTTTTTAAGGTATAAACGCAGATGTGCATGTAACACAAAAAAATGTTCTATTCAAAGATGCAGATCCTTCTTGCTTTGCTTCTCTGCTTAGATGCTCTGAAAACATGCAATCTACCTCAATGCTTTGAACTCTTTCTTGGAATTAAATAATTTCCATGGAAACTGGGGCTAAAGAGAACACTTGACAGCTCATTAAATAATATGCCACTTAAGACTTTTTAAATTTCCCTTGTTAGATAATCAATGACTACTAGTATTTATATTCCTTAATGATGTAACTTCTGGACAAGCCTGGAAAATGATGTCTGATTAATCCACAGAGGTTCCCTCTGATATAGAATGCAAAATCTATGCTTAAAAAGAGATGCCTTGCAGCACAGATGAGGCAGAAAAGAAATCAAATGTTTCTAAAGCAGCTCAGCCTTTTAGCCACAAAGGAAAATCCTGTACTGAGATTCCAGAATTTTTCTTTGTCTTGGTAATTTTCCAGCATGTGTTTTTACTCTTCCAAATGCCACATCAGAACCACAGATGGCAGCATGATTTAAGCAGGTTTGAGCTTCTTTGCTTTTTAATCCAAATCCTAAATTAGATGGAAGTTGACACTACCTTCCCAGCTACCTTCACTCCTGTCTGCTCCTTCCTACTCCTGGTTGTTTTCATCTCATCGAGTTCTCAGTTGCTTGACCCTATTAGTATTTTTTGCCAGCACAGTAAAAGTACCAGAGTCTTACTATTATCAATACCCAGCATCCCAAGTGCTTTCTGTCTTGTTTCCATTTGTATTTGCAAATCTAAACTAACCGAGGTTATCAGAGGAATGCTGGGTAGCTGGTTTTGCCCATTTGCAAAGGTAGATATAATGTTCATGGTAGCACTGAGTTTGGGGTTTAAAAATCAAATATTATACTGTAAGCTCTTTCTACATCATGCAAAATATTCCTCCAATATCTAAACATTTGGCCTAGAATTTTTTTCCATTTTTCCCTTTTTATCCAGAGCCTAGATTTGGTTTTGAGATGAACTTGAAACTTGAAATGACAAATAGCATATACATTTCATATATTAAGATTTAAAGATGTTAAATTTCAACAACTATGGAAATATTAATTCCTACCAAGATACAAATATCATACATTAATTTAAACTTTATCTTAGTTTTAGAAATCAATTTTTAAAATTGTGAATGTCTACAATGTGAAAGGCATTTTTCTGAGAATTCGTGGAATTCAAAGATGAGCACAAATGAATCTGCATTCAAGTTACTGTGTATATCACTCTGTTTAACTGGTTGACCCAAACTGATTTCTTTTTAGTACAGGCTACTTTGCTGTACAAAGATCTCTGCTGCAATGCCATTAATTCAACTTGTGTTTTGTTTGCATGCTATACCATTATACAATTTGGGGCTTGGTTTAATAAATTAGCTCATTCAACATATATGTGCACCTAAGTGTCAGGTACTATACAAGGCACTGGGGATAGAAAGTTATCTCCCTACTCTTCAGATGTACACAGTCTAGACAAGGCCATCCAAATAAATCCGTAAGTGTAACACGGTATGGAATGGACCACGGAAGCTTGCACACAGTGTCCTGGGAGCACCGAAGAGGGCCCCCTGCACTTATATTTTTATATTTCTCTCTCCTTATGTTCCAAAGTTCAGACTTTCTCCTTGTAACCCATTTCTCTCTAACACTGATCCCTTAGTACTGTAAAAAACTAGCCCTTGGAAGAAGCACATAATCAGACCGACTTCTAAATCTGGCTCCAGCATGGACAAGCTGTGTGTCCTTGAGAAAATGGTTTTAGCTTCCCTGAGTCTGTAATTTCTCCCTGCATCATGTGGAGATGTTGATAATGCTGCATATACTTGATATGAGAGTGAAGGGAGATACATAAAATGCCTAGCCAACTGCCTGAGTGTAATAGATGTGATTACTGTCCTATATATAGCTAGTTTAAATTATCTTATCAGTCATATCTCCTCTCTGGTCCTGTTAACCAGCCTGACTTACCATGGTAACAGCAAACACTTATCGAGTATTTACAATGACCCAACGATCCTGAACATATTGTCTCAATCCATCCTTATAATCACCCATTGAGTAGATACACCCAGTCAAGTGATCTAACCTTATGGCTCCCATTGTGACCAGCATATTGTTCTTCCAGAACATCCCTGACAATAATTATGAAGCAGCCTAGTCTCTCCATCACTTCCTGGATCACAAAGCCCATTACACATTTGCAGTCTGGCACATTTGAACTGCCCCCTGACTGAACTTTACTAGCCATTATGCCCAATTTGAGGCCTTTTGCTCGACTGGTGTTATATTGGAAAGAAGAGTTGCCAGGCACAAGGCCACAAAGAAGACCATGCTGCTGGGAACAATAGGCTTCCTTCTCTATAGTCTTTTCTTGTTTCAATTTCAAAAGGTCCTCCTGGCCAAATGCCTCCCAACTGTTGCAACCAGCCTTACAATCAATCATGACAAAATGCTGCTGGCTGGGTTAGGCACATAGAAGCCCTTTAACTATTTTCCGTCTGCTATTTGAAGTTTATACTTTCTGCCTCAGAAGAAGAAAACTTGCCTTTTAATTATACTACAAGATAGAGTAAAATAAGCATCATTAAGAAAAGTACAAGATGCTTCAAGAACACAGATCTAACGGACTCTCAAAGCACCACACCTGCCTTCTCTCAATGTCTTTCCTTAGCCTTTTGACAAGGAGTTTTAGCAAAGAGACGCTGATAAACTACAAATAATCTCTTATTTGTTATCCACCTATTTTGTTTACTGAAGCAGCTAGTAGTCTATTCCCATTTCCGTTTCCTTTGGGGAAAAGCTATGGTTTGATAAATACTAAGCCTCTACCATGATCCTGTGAATGAAGCAAATAAAAGCCTGGCTAGAAATTGCCTGGATCCTTCAATCTGGGTCAAGCTTTATGATAAAGCTTATGCCAGAAACCAAATGGCTGTTTTTGTAATGATAACTCTTGGAAGGTGGAGTGCAGGGAGGTGGGAAGTTCAGCAACTAATCATGATCACTACAATTCAAAGATGTAAAGACCTTTTTAACCAACACATTTATCTATTCAGTTCACAGCTCCAGGTGAAGGATGTGCTTGGAGGGGTCGGCACTTGTGGAGGGGTGCACATCTAGCTATCTTCATGGTAATTTGACGGGACATCCATTGTTTATGTTAATAATATATGAGCCCCAGTGTATTTGAAACTAAGGGAGAACTTAATACCTTATCAGCTGATATCCTCCAGTTTCAGAGTGTTGTGTTAGCCAGTTCAGAATGTGTCTTCCATCAGCTTCTTGTTTTCATCTGGAAATCAGAAGAAATTTTATTTTTCTCAACATTTACCTTTGGCCAGTTTCTTGGTCAAAGTTGTTAACTTTATCAAAAATACCAGTTCATGTCCATTTTAATTCCTTTTTAAAATGTCTTTTTCATACATCTAATGAAATAAAATCATCTGCCTTTAAATTATTATTATAACAGTATTCATTACAACTACCTTTAGTATAAAAATTAATTATCATTACATTCAATAGTATATATCTTACAACATGCATGTAAAAGCTTAAATACCGCCCAAGCAGATCAAATGCATTGTGGTCAAAAGCAAACCCAAAATGTGTTCTTCAACTAGTGTTTCTTCATCCGTAATTTCACCTCCTCTATCTTAATTGCTTATGCTGGCAGTTTATAAAGCATTCTCACTTTTCTCCCTCTATCTCACACCCCTCACCACAACATTAATCACTGGAGTCCCTTGATACAATTGTCCAAAGCCTCTTCATTATAAACTTCTCACCATCCTTCCTGCCACAAGCTTGTTCAATCAGTGATAGTCACAAGACTTACTAGCTAGTCCTCCAAATCCTCTTTGTCACTTGCCTAATTTATTCTCTAACCTGCGAGAAAAGTTTGTCTTAGGAAATCTCAAATCTTTTATTTCACTCTTTACTTAAAATCCTTTCATGGTTTTCTCCATCACTTATCATCATTGTTTAATGAGAGCTGGTAGGCCCAGCATGACCTGAACCCAGCCTCCTCTTTGCCTCTTGACCAGCCATTTATCCCTTGGCTCTCATGTCTTGGCCACACAAGTTCTTTTCCACCTCTGGATATTTCCACCCATTGTTCATTGCCTGGATCACCCTTTAATTTTAACTAAGCTAACTAACTTTAATTTATCCAACAGATAACAGCTAAAATGTTATTTGTTCAGGGAATAATTTCCTCCCCATCCATTCTACCCATAAACATACTTTTAATTAGGCCCCACAGTTCTGCTTCCAAAGTATCCACAAGCATTCCTTTATCAGTCAATTCACAATGGTAGTTACTTGTTTAATATTTGTGTTCCTTGCTATAATGATAGCAAGTAAATTTAATCTACCATCCAGATGTATAAGAAATAAGGCACTGTTATTTTTTTTTTTCAAAATTCACTGAAATCGAATCCCTGCTTAATCAGTTTAAATCTAAATCCCACCAATCTCAAGAGAGTTTTAATCGCAGTGATTACTGGGCTCCACCCTCCCATTTACTTAATGTCATGAAAAATCTGAGTGGTGTGCCTTATTCTGTCCTAAAGCACACACTGCAGAGGTCCACCCTGTTTGTGGTTCTCACTGGTTACGTCAGAGAAGCCTGTTTTTCACTCTCACATGGCCTTTCCTAGCCCCTGTCAGCTCTATACTATGCTTGGGGTCTGGGAATGCTTACCGGGAGTGGGAACTCCATGGTTTGGGAGCAGCCTCTCTGGGTGCATTTCTAGTTTGCCATTGCCCAAGGATGCTGCCAAGGACAGGGCTATCCTACTTGTGGACCCAGCAGCCTCTGTCGGCACCCCAGTCTGAGGCTTCTCCAACCTGACTTGGTGACTCTGAAGATGACACTCCTGTCCTCACTTCTCCACTTGCAGTGAGTACAGTCTTTCGGAACAGCAGAAAGTTTGCTTTCAAAAAGTTTCTACCTTTCATTCTGCAAACAACTTTGAAGTGAAAAACGAAAGTTATCTGTTTAAACTAAGAAGAAACAGAAAAATACAGCAGGAAAAAAACCAAAAGAATGTCTAGAGACAATTTGTGTGGGCAGCACTTGCTCATATAATGTGCCCAACATACACTTATATTGAAAGAATGAATGAATTTGGTCACAACCCTATTATGTGTTTTACATGTATTTGCATGTGTTGACATGCCTTCATACAGGTACAGAGAATTTTATAGAAAAGGAGAAAGAGAAATGTGAGCTGATATTTATGGCCAGCAGAAGAGCAGCTTTTCTGCTTCTGGTCCTGCCTATCATAGGACCACATCTAGCTTCAGCTGTATGTCAGCTGTGTACTGCAGACACCACCACCACCGTCTTGGCAAAATAAGAGAAAAATAAATATCTCTCTATATTACATGAATCCCAGTATGCCTTTTCCACAGACTAATAATACTCTGTCTTCCCCTATAAGGTAGACAGGTAGTGTAAATGATTGGAAGGTAGAACAAGACTGTATTTGACCTTTTACCACATGTGAAGTAGAATTGAGAGTTTTAGGTATGCTCAGAGTTTAATTCAAGCGGGCTTTGATAGAATCACACACTACAGTGTTTAGATAGCCTTTCTTTCGAATAGAAAAACATTTCCACTTCTCCATTCCAAAGCTGAGATACATTTTGAAAAGTGAGAGATTTATTAGCCTTCTTTATAAAGGGAAGAGGGGGAGAGAAAAAGATTTTCAGCTAGATTTCTTATTTTTGGAGACATCCAGCAATTGTGCTGTGCTTACAGAAATTTCATGTAACTCTCTAAAGCTACATATTGTCTAATACATTGTTGATACTTAAGAATATCAAATAAAGAAAAATCATTTCCTGGGAACTGGGCTCTCTTTCAGCTTGGACACTTGGATTTTGCAAGATGTATTTATACCTCCCAGCAGTGAAGTCAATCTGGACTTCAGCAAGTTACCTGTCCTACAGAACTGTCTCTTTTAAAGAACAAGCCCCAAGCTCCAGGAAGCACTTTGCTTATATGTAAGCGGGCTGCAGTTCAAGCAATTTGCTCCCTAACCACCTTGTAACAATCTTGTGTCTGATTGTGTGTTCCTTTTCCAGCTCCCATCCTGCTTTGGCCCTGAAGATTGAAGTATCACTTTATCTGCACTTCAGAAATCCTTTTCATATCCCATTTCTGGCTAGCATGCTGCCACCTAGACCACTATTTCCATGGACTGTTAATCTGTTAAAAGGCTCCCCATCTTGCAACAGACTCGTATTTGGCTGTCACAGATACCTCTGACCACTCATGGCCCCATTTTAAATGAGCTTTATTCCCAATCCTACACTGGCTGGATCAGATTGCTTTGTCTCAGAATTTGAATCTTTATCAAAGAATTCTGGTATTGTATTTGTAGTTCTAAAAGAATCCCAGGATAGCAAGACACAAGACTAGCCCAATATAGATATCAAGACCATCATTCCTATCTAATTCATTTCAATCATTGGGAAAGCCAAATTCTTAAACCAAGATATTCAGCCTTCGGTAAGCCGACTCCTTCATTTAATTGTTGAGCTAGCGAAGTATCATTCGTTTGTAGCATGAACTTCGACGACCAACCAGGAAAAATGCCGATATCTTTCGATTCTAAGGATATCAGATACAGGTTATTGAGGAGCTCAGCAAGACATATGCATACAGAAGCATTAGATCTAATGACACAGGCAACACGTGGCGGCGCATCTCCATTCACCTCATGATAAGGAAGCATGCTTTCTGGTGTTACAGAAGCTGTTTCTCTTCACATTTCTGCAGGGAAATGCCCCTGAATTGCAATTACCAAGTGAATGCCGCATCACATAAGCTATCTGACAAATGAAGGGAAAATCAGGTCACAGAGCATTATTGGAGAGAAAAATAACATCAAAGTATCCAACCATAAAATTATACCTGTGAATGCTGTCATAAGTCAGCCCCTCTAATGGAAATAGCAAGGCCAGCAATTGTTGCTCAGGTGCCTGGGAGGCAATGCTCTGTGAGAGTGATGGTCACCAGAACATCAGTGCTCTCTTTCAGTTGGCTGGTCTCCAAACTCACCTTCTTCTACCCAATTTGGACCACATGATTCCACCTTTAGCTTCAGGACTATTAATTACATCATCAGATACCAAGCCTAGCCTCAGCAATGAGGAATTAAAGAAATTTCTGAGGAATATTTGGATGTGACACTCACTCCAGGCCTGACCTCACCTCCTAAGATGCACATTCATAATTGTATCTGGACATTTTTCTTTTGCTCACTCAAATTGTACAGTATGGCTTTTTAAACCAGATGGGTATATGTTCTAATCTTGTTTTCACTGAGGAAATTGTAATATCTGCCTTCTTCCTATAAAGTGGAGATAAAATATTTACTTGCAGAGTTGTTATGAGCATTCACTGAGATGATAAATGTGAATGGGTCAAGCGTAGGGTCTAACACATGGTAAGTGCTAAGCTTACTGCCTTTTAAAATTCCCATACTACAACTCGAGTTTCTTCTTCTGCTTTCAGTCTGATATCTAATTTGTTGACATTATCAATAGCTCATCTCAAAAATTATAATTTTAATTTTTTAAAATTTTAATTTAAAAACCAATTTTTAATTAAGTGTATATTCTTCTCAACCTGCACTCTAATACAGTAGCCAGTAGGCACATGTGGCTATTTAAATATAAATTGTAATTGCTTATTTTAAATAACATATAGAAATTCAGTTCCTCCATCGTACTAGCCACATTTTCAAGCGCCCAGTGGCCATGTGTGGCCAGTGGCTATTATGTAAGATAAAATAAATACAGAACATTGTCATCGAGGCAAAAGTTCTATTTGGACAGCTCTGGAAAAGACAAAATCTATGGAATTTGCTAATATATGCTATTACTTTGCTCTGAAGCGTTTAGTTACTTTTTCCTTAGTGTATCAACAAATGAGACAGGAAGCTCTAGCCAGAGCAATCAGGTAAGAGAAAGAAATAAACGGCATTCACTAGGAAAAGAAAAAGTCAATTATCTCTCTTCATTGATGGTATGATTCTATATCTATAAAACCCTAAGAATTCTGTCAAAAGTATACTAGAACTGGTAAATGATTTTAGTACAATTTCAGAGCACAAAATCCATGTAGCATATCCATATACCAATAATGTCCAGGTTGAAAGTCAAATCAAAAACATGATCACATTTACAGTAACCACAAAGAAAAAGAAATACCTAGGAATACAGCTAACCAAGGAAGTGTTCTCCATAAGGAAAACTACAAACCACTGCTGAAAGAAATCAGATGATACGAATAAATGGAAAAACATGTCATGCTCATGGATTGAAAATATCCATGTCATTAAAATGGCAATATTGCACAAAACAACACTGGAGAGAGATTTAGAGATTCAACACTATTCTTATCAAATTACCTAGAAGGTATGAAAACAAATCATTTTTAATAGAATTAGAAAAAACTATTCTAAAATGCATATGGAACCAAATAAAAGCCTCACTAGCCAAAGAAATCCTAAGCAAACTGTACAAAGCCAGAGGCATCACACTGCTTGATTTCGAACAATACTAAAATGATAAAATAACCTAGAACGGCATGGTATTGGTACAAAAACAGACACTTAAACCAATGGAACAGAATAGAAAACTTAGGAACAAAGCCATACACTTACAGCCATCTGATCTTTAATGAGGTAAACAAAAACAAGCAATGGGAAAAGTTCTTTTTATTCAATAAATAGTGATGAAATAACTGGTTAGCCACATGTAGAGGAATGAAATTTGACCTTCACCTTTTACTAACTAACTACAGATGGATTAAAGATTTAAATGTAAGACATCAAACTATAAAAATCCTAAAAGAAAACCTAGGAAATACCCTTCTGAGCATCAGTCTTGGCAAATAATTTTTGGCTAACTTACCAAAAGCAATTGTAATATAAACAAAAAATTACAAGTGAAATCCAATTTAACTTAAGAGATTCTGAACAGCAAAATAAACTATCAATAGCATAAACAGACAACCTACGGAATGGGAGAAAATATATGCAAACTATGCATCCAACAACAGTCTAATATCCAGAATCTGTAAAGAACTTAAGCAAAAATCAAATAACCACATTTTTTAAAAAATGGGTGAAAGACATAAACAGACACTTCCCAAAAGAAGACATACAAGCGGCCAACAAACATGAAATGCTCATTATCACTAATCATCAGAGAAGTGTAAATCAAAACCACAATGAGCTACCATCTCACACCAGTCAAAATGTCTATTATCAAAAAGTCAAAAAACAACAGATGCTAGTGAGCTTATGGAAAAAAGGGAATGTTTATCTTATTGGTTGAATTGTAGATTATTTCAGCCATTGTGGAAAGCAGTTTAGATATTTCTCAAAGAGCTTATGGTAGCTGTTAAAACAGAGCTACCATTAGACCCAGCAATCTCATTACTGAGGTATACCCAAAGGAAAATAGATCATCATGCCAAAAAGACATATGCACTCATAAGTTCATCAATGCACTGTTTACAACAGCAAAGACATAGGATCAACCTAGGTGTCCTACAGTGGTGGATTGGATGAAGAAAATGTACATACACACCATGGAATACTATGCAGCCATAAAAAGGAATGAAATCATGTCCTTTACAGCACCATGGATGGAGCCGGAGTCCAAAACCTAAGTGAACTAATGCAGGAACAGAAAACCAAATACCACATGTTCTCACTTACACGTGGGAACTAAACATTGTGCACACATGGACATAAACAAGGGAATAACAAACTATGGACTAAAGAGGGGAGGGACAGAGCAGGCATGGACTGAAAAACTACCTGTTGGGTACCATGCTCACTACTTGAGTGCAATATACACACGTAACAGACCTGCACGTGTACCCCCTGTATCTAAAATAAAAGTTATACTTTTTAAAATGAGACAGATTGTCCAGAGGCCATCTGCTTCTACAACTCAAGTTTTTAAACCTAAAATTGTTCATCCTTCCTGTGGTCATATGAATAATACGTTTTCAGTTTTCTATTCTCAGTTTGGGAAACCAGTGTATAAGAGGAATTAATGTGGGACTTAACTGACCTTTAAAAATGTAATTCACATTAAATGTCCTTGAAAGATTTTCAAATATTTCCCCTCAAAAATTTAAGAATGAACTAAATCTTCCCAAAGATTGGGTATCAGAACAGTACCAGTGTCTAATACTTTAGGTCCAATTTAATAGAATCCGTATTGACTCAGAAATAAATCTTTCTTTGTTCCAGACTCCTTAAGTTATATGATTCTTTGATACTGTGAAATGAAGCAAAGTAGATAAAGCACTCACAGGGGTTTCCCAACTTTTACTGCTGGAATCTTTCTGTTGCTACCTTCCAAAAGGTCATATGTTGAACTTCAAAAAAACCTTTCCCTTTCACGTCCCTGGGAACCCTTTCTCCAGAGCAGTCACCAGCTTAGTGTGCAAATCTACCTCATTTAAAGGAGAAAATGGTATGGCGTGAAATATAATATTGCCATTATTCACTATTAGTTCATTTGACCAGCAAATATTATTGAGTACTTGATATGTATCAGACCCTTGGCTAAATGCTGGGGATATGGTGATAAACAAAATAAACATGACCCTTCTATGGTGCTATGGATGAATATAATAATTCAGTTTGACCTAGATAAATAAAATTATATAACATTTTAAGTTACTTTATTTTCTTACCTTCAGACTAACTGATTTCTTCTTCTATAGCCATGTTCAGAGGAAGGAACACTGTTCTACAAGCATCTTCATGTTCAAGTCGAAATTACATTCATCAAAGCCACCCAATCCTGGTCTTACTTAACTAGCCACCAATTTGGGCTAAGTCACACCAAGATGGCAAATATCCTATAAACCATCAGTAATTAATTGGTATAGGTATCTGAGTTATTCTGAGAAGCTGTACTGAGAAGGATACTGAGGCTACATTTAGTGAGACTGGAGAAAATATTGTGGTCTATTAGTAATATTTTCCATGAGCTCAAGAAATTAGAGTATGGCAGATATGCTCAGTAATTTACATTACCTGGGGAAAAACTCAAGGGTGATGTGGAGAAGTGTTATTCCAGATTAGGAGAGCAGGCAAGGGCCAAGATATAGACGCATGAAAAAGCATGACTTGTTCCTGGAAAGGCAAGTGGTCCAGATGAACAGAATTCAGGGTGGGTGGAGATAAGATACAAGGACCACTGAGGATGTGTGGACCGAGTGTACAGATGACCTTGAATGCTTAGCATCAGGTTTAGATTATTTGTCTGTGAACTACTCGTGTGGTTACCAATCTTTGGTGATTCCCAATCTGAATCAAAATCACATTCTTTCTGCTATCAGTTTTTCTATAATAAAAAAGCTCTCTTTCTCCTCTAAACTTCCTTCTAACCAAGGCATCTGTTCACACATAAATTATCTCATTATCATTAAAGTGAACATTCTTAAAATTCAACTCTAAATGGGATGGGCTCTACATTTACAGAGAACTAAATTTTAGAATAACCAATAAAACAAGGTCAGTTATCTAATTAGATTGCTGACATAAAGTCTTACCCAAGCTGTTTATGAAAACTATGTTAAGATAGACACATGTAGTTCAGCATGTGTTTTTCTTACTCCAAGTAAAGATGAATATGTATTTAGTGCACAAAGGATAGAATAATAAAACTATACTACAAAATTGTGTTCTCTTCAAATGTTTAATTTATAGTTTCTGTGACATAAATGCCTAACTATTCCCTGAATGATTATGAAAAAAAAAAAGAAAATCTCCTTTCTCCCCACCAACATATCTATGTATGTGTGTGTGTATGTGTGTGTAGGCTAAAGACAAGACAGTAGAAACTAGCTATGAAATTACCAGTGAACAATGTACTGCAATGTCTAGCATATCATTCTTATAACTGTAAAATTACTTAATGTGCTAAAGAGATAAGTTATATAATGCCTACAATTTATATACTGGAGGTCTGTTCATCTTTTAAAAGGCATACACCGTATAAAGAGCATAATAGTACTTTTATATTTTAAATTGAATGGCAAATGAAAAAAGAAACTAGTGGAAAAAATAATGGCTCAAATTTATTCTGTCAAAGAATAGTCTCAGGATACAGAATGCAGTTGAAAGAACTGAATATTTGTCTATCTCTGCCCCCTTGTGGTGGTATGTGCCTCTCAGGTAAGGTAAGCAAATTTTTGCAGAAGGAAATCAAACACTTGAGGTTTGAAAACAGACATAAGAAAAAGTAAAAATAGAAGTAAATTATTATATTTAACATGTAACAGAATAACTACGTCCACTGGCATGAGTATATTTAATATAATATCTGTGGTTAAATTTTAAGAACTATTGGACCAGAATAGTTATAAATTTGAAATGCTAAATTAGTCTGAGACAGAAACAAATAGGAAAATTATGGTTAATTTTTACTTTAGATCTTCTAAGTGTTCTAATGGTAATTATATAGAAATATGTTTCACCCAGAAACTATGTAGAATTATATTACATATGTCATTCAGCCACAATGATGAATGTGTATTGAAGACCTTCTATATGATGGGCACTTGATTAGAGCTCAGAGAAAAATAGTACAGTCCTTGCCCTCATGAGCTCTATGCTTCATGAGGAAAAGAAGACAAGCTATAGATAATCACAATAAAAAATTATAATCTCAAGGTAATACGTGAAGGAAGAAAATACAGTTGTCTTACATATAACTAATATTTAGTATTATATTAATAATATTGTATAAATGTTAACATATTTATTTACTATAGCTAATAATAAAAAAATAGATCTAGCATGGGAGGCTAAAACAAAAGAAAGAGGCTGTGAATATATGAGGGTAGAGAGTATATGGGAATTGCCTGTACTTTCTACTCAATTTTTCTGTGAACTGAAAACTGCTCTAAAAAAAAAAGTCTATTTTTAACAAAAAAAGAAGAACACAAGGGGAAAAGAGGCTCAGGGTGCTGAGATGGGCCAGAGGAGGGACACACTAGAAGGTAGGAAAGCAAATCACGTGGAACTGGTATGGATGGCTGCCATCTGTGTAAGATGTGACTTGCTCCTCCTTGCCTTCTGCCATAATTGTGAGGCTTCCCCAACCACATGGAACTGTGAGTTCTCCATTAAACTTCTTTTCTTTGTAAATTGCCCAGTCTTAGGTATGTCTTTAACGGCAGCATGAAAACGGACTAATGCAGTGTCCATTCATACATGTAGTGAACGCTTACTACATGAAAGCCTTTGCTCTAAGCTTTTAGGTTTAAGAACATAATGCTCACAATTCCATAATGTAGGCAATAGACTATTATAGGGGTTTCAACAAAAAATAATGGTAGCTTGGACTAGAACCAAGGTAATTGAAATGAACGGACATTTTTTAAATGTCTAGAATAATCAGTGACAGGTTCATTCCTTGTTTCTGGTTTATGCTACTGGATGGATGGTAACCATATCCTAAAAAGAGAATTCTGTGGTTCATGTCTGTAATCCTAGCACTTTGGAAGGCTGAAGTGGGTGGATCATTTAATGTCAGGAGTTCTAGACCAGCCTGGCCAACATGGTGAAACCCCATCTCTACTAAAAGTACAAAAATCAGCCAGGTGTGGTGGCACACATCTGTAGTCCCAGCTACTTGGGAGGCTGAGGCAGGAGAATTGCTTGAACCCAGAGGTGGAGGTTGCAACGAGCTGAGATTGCACCAGTGTACTCCAACCTGGGCAACAGAGCGTCACTCTGTCTCAAGAAAAAGAGAGTGAGAGAGAGAATTCTAAAGAACAAGTTTGGAGAGTTGGGATGGCAGGCAACAGAAGAGAAGAATATGCCAACATTCAGTCTTGGAAACACTGAATTTGAAAAATTTCTGAGACATCTAAGAGCAGATGTAGGCTATGCCCATGGAGACAAGGGCCAGGTCTAGGAGGGAAGAAAAACATCCAGCCAGAGAAGCTTAAGAAACCTCGGTTATAAAAGAATAAATGGCTATCACTTAAGACTGCTGAGAATCTCAGGGGAAAGAAAAACTTCAATTTCACAGAAGAAGTTATGGAAATTGGAGAAGTTGGGAGTTTAGGAAATTTGCTGGTGGTAAATGAGCAGGGAAATATCACTAAAAATCAATTCACCACATGGCTTATTCCCTGAAAACCAACCCATCAAACATAGTGATTTAATAAAAATAATTTTATAAATTTTAAGAGAAAATATTTTGATTTGATGACAATGTAAAACAGTATATATGTTATAGGTAAAATGTTAAGTGTCACACAGAAATTACTCATTTATACTGATTTTTATTCCTTTTAAAATGTAATTTTGTATTGAGCCAACCTTTAGCATTCATCTGTTTTTATTTACAGTATTTTTAATGTATGTTTTATCCATTTTTTGCATCTTTTTCATTTGGTCCATTGTGGTTATTTTCATGTGTGTGTGCTTTCATAGAGAATCATTTTGCAAATTACTACCAACCAAGTCAAGATACCTTAATTGTTCCTTGATAGAAATCATATTTTTAGTTTCATGTGAGATGTAATGGTTTAAACTCATTCTGATTCTTTTGAATGAATTTAAAGTTTAATTCTAAATTTTATTTAATTTAAAATTTTTCTTTCTTTAAACTTTAATTTAATTTAAAATTCTGATTTATTTTAGTGCCTGTGAATTTAAATTTAAAGTTCAATCTCCTAATTAATGTTTAATTTAATCTTAAACTATAAATGGTTTAAGAATAAACCAGATATAAAAGGAAAGCTGGTATGCCATTTGAGGAAATGGTGGAAGAATAAGAAAAATGCATAAAGTTTACCAAAATAGAAAATGACATTCAGAGATAACTGAAACTATATCTGAGGTAGACACGCAGTCCCATTACATATAAAATAACTTCCTCCAAAAAAAAAAAAAAGCTGAAAAACAGCTTTTCCTTTGAGAAATTTTAAAAATCAATACTGATTCCTTAGCATTTGTAGATTTTTTTGCCAGCTTCTCAGGTTGTGTTTTAACCTTAAAAATTTAATATCCAGAAAATCATATTTCATCATTGGGGCCCAAATTGAAACATCCTAATAATTTTAACTGTTAAAACTATTTGGGATGAATTGAGAAACTTGGTAGATCCGGTGAATCTGATCATTTGGCAAATGACCATTTGGTGAACTGGTCCTTTAGCAGATATATTTTCAAATTAGGAAGGATTCAATCTACTGCCATAAAAACAGGCTTTCCTTTCTCAAGACTCTCACAGTCTAGAAGGCGAAATGAATAGGCAAAGACTTAGAAACTCTTTATAAATATTAGAAAGGAGGCAGGTGCAGAGCTCTACAGTAGCATAGGAGGGAGAGTAGGTGAGCAGCCAGCTCGACCTCAGGAAACACTTCACAAGATTCACACTGGTAATAATAATATAGGCGATTATCAAAAAGAGTTTTCCAACCAGAAAAGGAAGAAAGAGCCACACCACTTCTCAAAGCATGAAAGGGCATGCTGTTTTCTGAGAACGACAAATAATGTTGCATCAGCTTCTGATGCACGGAAGGCATGGATAATGGCAATCGGTAGTAAATGATGATTGAAAAACAAACGCCTATCACATACATTTAGGAAGCATATTTAGGAAATAAGATTTGACATCAATTAACAAGACTTAGAACTTGACTTCTTTTAGGGGATGAATGAAGAAGCAGATCCCAAGATGATGTGCAATTTCCAATTTGGACAAATAGACAAATTCCTGAGACAGAGTTCAGAGGGAGAAATGTTAGAAGGAAAGATTTTAGAGAAAGAGAGAGATTGTAAGTTCAGTTTTAGATATGCTAAATTTGAGGTGCTTATGTGAGATCTAAATTTAGAATCTCAACATGAAATTGATGAATATGGAATTTAAAAGAGATGTGTAGATGAGATTTTTAAAAACTAGGAATGAGTAGCATATATTGCAATTGAAACTATAGGGGTAAATGATATTAAAAGCAGAATATTTAATGTAAAAAAAAAAGAAAGAAAATTTTAGGAATAAAACCCTGAAGAACACTAGCATTCAAGGAACCATTAGAAGAAAGAGTCCCCTGAGTTAGACTGAAGAAGAGTGGCTAGAAAAGTAGAGTAGTGTATAAAGAACTCTTCTCTAGTGTTTTGGGGGAGAGAGAGTGGTCAACAGAAGTAAATATTTCAGAAAGGCTGAATGATAATCAAAACCAGGAGGGGTCCACTAGATGTGTTACTAGAAAATAAAGGCATTTCATTGGAGTGGTGCGAGCAGAGGGTTGAAGAGTGAGAGTGAGGAAGTTGAGATAGAAAATGAAGATAACGAAGAAGGAAGTCAAGTTTCACAGAATGGTTTTTCTCAAGATTGTAGGGATATGTGCATGTTTAGATGCAGGTAAAAGGCGAAAACAGAATGAGTTTGAAAATATACTTGCTTTTTGAGCAAACTGCTTAATTTTTCTACTCCCAGTTATTTAATCTGAAATATGGGGATATGAAACAATGCCTACATCATGAAATCTGATTGTATAATCCGTGCAGAGCTTTGCATATTACCTGGCATGTGCTAATCACTTAAATAAATACTGGCTAATATGAAATAGCAGAAAGAATAGTACTGGAACAGGAGAAAGGGAAGAGAATGTGGATTTGGATCCATGTCAATGTGTAGATTTGGCAATGGGAAATTTACAGAGTTTCAATCTCATAATCACTATCTCTCTGTCAAGAAAGAGGGGTTGTGGATTCAGAAGTTTCTGAATGGAATTAAAAGGATTGTATTTTATCATATCTATATGAAGAAGGAAGGAAGAGAATAGACTAAAATTTGTCCTATCTCTTTTATGAGTCATACGTTAAAATAGGTGCTTTGTTTATTTATATTATCTCATTTAGCTCTCAAAGTAAGGTAGTTGTTATTCCCATTTCACAGACATACAAACTAAGGTTTCTGTATCAAAATATTCTGAGGTACAATAGACTCAAACATGACTCAACATTGAATAAGTTTATTTCTTGCTCTCCAAACAGTCTAGGAGAATCATAGGACTCTTTCCCCATAGTCATTGAAGAAGTCAAATTGATAAAACGCTCTGCCACTTTCAACAATATGCCTTCCAAGCTTGGCACAGTCTGCTCCTGCCAAGTGGAAACTAGGAAGGTTTTTTGTTTTGTTTTGTTTTGTTTTGTTTTTTAATCTTTGTTGTTGTATTTGGCTTGTTTATTTGTTTGTTTGTTGGCCAGAAAAATGACATAGGCCAGACAGGGAAGAAATATCCATAAGTCCTGTTCATATTCTCTGACTAGAAATTAGCTACATGCTACAGGTAACAGTCTCTGCCAGTTTGTTTATTTGAGGAAGCTTTAGCGCAGGGAAAAAGATCACGAGTTTACTTTAGAAATATTACATTAAAGTTTATATGTTCCAGTGGAATATTACCTGTAGAGGTACACCTTAAGAGAGAACCTCAGTGGAGTTTTGAGGAGAACCCTGAGGTATTAAGCAAATAAGCAAATAAATGAGATTTCCAAAAAAGATATTATAGTAGCCATAGGACTGCAATGTTTCCACAGACAGCACTAAGAGAATCCCTATCTACTACTTAAAAAGTTAGTAAGGATAAAATGGGAAAATAGAGCCGCAAATTGCTAAGCAAATACACAGAATTGCCATTCCAAAAACTACAGTAATGAAATAAGAAGTAAGAACAGGGGACACGTGTGGTGGCTTATCCCTGTAATCCCAGCACTTAGGGAGGCCGAGGCGGGTGGATCACCTGAAGTCAAGAGTTCAGGACCAGACTGGCCAAACTGGAGAAACCCCATCTCTACTAAAAATACAAAAAAAAAAAAAAAATAGCTGGGCACGGTGGCGGGCGCCTGTAATCCCAGCTACTCGGGAGGCTGAGGCAGGAGAATCACTTGAACCCGGGAGGCGGAGGTTGCAGTGAGCCGAGATCAAGCCACTGCACTCCAGCCTGGGTGACAGAGCGAGACTCCATCTCACACACATACAAAAAAGAAGTAGTAAGAATGGGTGATAATACTGTTTGTGTTTTTTTTCAATCTTCTTTTATTTTCTATCAGTAAAATTATTTGCTATGCAACTAAACACCATCTAGCAAATGAGATAATAATGGTCAATATGAGACAATATTATGTGGGCTACTTAGTAACCAAAAAAAGAATTATTGATGCTGCCTGCCAACAAGCTGATACTTACACTTACTTTTTCTATTGTATGTGTCATTTTTCTAATATATGCTCATGCCATATCCCTGTTAACTGTGTAAGCAAAAATGTAAAGCAAGCTAACAAATACCAACAAACAAAACTCATAGCCTTAGTGGGAATAATGTGCAACCCAACAAAATCATAAATTCTTATAGAACAAACTCTTCCATGAATATCTGATATAGTAAAACGAACAAAATGAGGGAATGTGTTCTCTTTCTGGGTCCACGAGGGGGTGTAGTTTCTAGGGCAAGACCTTCCCAGGGCCATGTTTTCTCCCCCTCCCATCCGTCTTCATCCTGGAAATTTAACAGTTTATGTTTGAATTTTGCTGGCACAGGAAGAAACTAAGGGTCAGTCACCCCAGTGGAAGCTTAAAGGAACTCCTTTCATTGGCCAGGGGAACTTGGGAAGGTGGGAATTTCTCCCAGGATAAATTCCCCTCCTCCTTCACCCACACCAGATTTCCAGCTCTCTGGAATCCCCTCCCACATGGTGGGAGCTCCCTTTCCCCTCCTGGATTTTCCCCCTCTGGGGTCCCCTTCCACCCTGTGTGGAAGCTTTCTCTCTTCTTCTCCTGTTTCTCTCTCTAAATAAATAAATAAATAAATAAATAAATAAATCACTTTCTGCAGACACTTTTGGGGTCTGGTATTTATTTCACAAGTGCACTGGACCATGGTCCCCTCTCTCATTCTTGAGAGAGCAGAAGACCAAGAACCTGGAGAAACGTCCTCTCAGGGGAGCTGAGGGCACCCCTAAGCCCCTGAACCCAGAAACAAAAAGACCCAGATTCTTGCTCTAGCTGTGCAAATATCTGAATAATTTGAGGAAAGTCACTTTTCTTTGGAGAGCTTTAGTTTGTCCATCAGTAAAATGACTCAAGTTTGAACTAGATTAGATTCAATTTACCAAACATTTATTGAACATCTATTGTTAAACTCCATGCCAAGTACTGGGGATATATTTATGATACAATCCCTGTGTTAAGCTTTTCAACAATAGTTCTTTCTTTCCTGGGCACATGTATAACTAATCTTCCAATCTTGTTGTCAAAAGACAAAACCCTATCATTAGTTCTGTTCAATGAAATGTGAATAGCACACGTCTGTGTCACTTCACGCTAGAGCAGTAGAAGCCCCTATTCAGTTTCTACTCTGCGTCTCTTCTGCCACGGAAATCTGAGAACAGTCCTTGTACTGAGAAGGTAGAGCATCACATTTGAGGTTGCCTAGATCTCTGACTCACTGAACAGACCAGCAGACAGTTGTCCTTGAGAATTGCCCAGATCTGCAGCAGATTCTTGCATGAGTGAGATGTAAACTTTTTTCCTGATAACTTGTATTAACTACAACAGAGCTGGTCACATCTTGACAAAGAGGATAGTTAGAAGGCAGACATATGCAATACGGTACGCATTTCACTATGGATAAAGTGCCTGTGGCAGAGAAAATGAAAAGTAATTCATTATTTCTAAAGATGTTGGGGAAGGTATCATAAATTAAGAATGAGTGTGGCAGTTTAATGAAGCAACTGGAATATAACATTGAGAAAGAAGAAAGAGTCAAGGATGGAAGCTTGGGGAATGCTAACATCTAAGAATTAGATAAAGACAAGTTAAAGAAAACAAGAAGAGAAGACACAGGAGCAGAAAGAAAACCAGAAAGAAATGATATTCTGAAAACCCAGAAAGGAAAGGAAAACATTCCAAGAGGAGTCAGAAATTGTCTGTAATGGCAGTTGTTGAGAAGCCATGATCTGAAAAGAGGCGATACACTCAAAATTATGAGAACTTTAAAGATAATACGCAGACTATAGTGATTGGAAGACAAAAAGGAGGCAAAATATGCTTATAGTAAATGCTATAATACACAGTAGCATTTATCAAAGTGTGTTTTTGAAAACATTTACTGGACAAAATTCCCCCCAGAAAGATGGAGGGAGTTGACTGTTGAATACATTTGAGATACGCTACTGCATGCCATATATCTGTAAGAAGATTTTTAAAAATCTATTTGTAATTTCTCACCTTGGGAGATAAGAGAAGGAAAAACAAAAAGTATTTTTTGCTTACAAACTGCCAATGTCAAGTCAAGGTAACAAAAGTAACTTCCTGGGACTGCTCTGTGAGTATTGACCGATAAAGTTTAGTTTCTAATAGCACTAAATTAAGTTTCACTAAGAAAAAAAGTGCTTGAATGGGGACAAATTAGGCTAAATTTTTTAATTAGGTATGTCTCAAAAATAAAAGCATCCATAAAATATGTTTTTCCTTCTCACATACCACATTTGCAGTTTGCTAGCCTGAACACAACTACAAGCCTCGAACAATTTCTGCTACTTTCCTTTTCACTAATTTGTAAAATGGGGATAAAAATAACACAGATTTCAAAGGGTTGTTTTGAAGAGTCAGTGGGATAAAACATGAAATCACTTAGAATATTGCCTGACACATAGAGAATGCTCAATAAATATTAACTATGACCATTATTAAACTTATCTCCTTCACCATCAGGCTGGCATAACTCAATCATCTGGGAACTCAAATCACCTGGGCTCCCTGATGAAGTGTTGTTATTGACCCTTGCCAGTCAATGTAACATTCATGCATAATTTACACACTAATACTCAAGAGTTGACAGAAGAACTATTACATTTGGTTACTTCCATTTCAAGTGGAGATATCTGAATTTGAGAACTGTCAATCTAGCCATGATTTTTACAGAAGAACTTCCTTGTGAGATTTCATCATTTAATCCACATAACAGAATAAAAATAGAATAATTTTATGCATGTTTCCAGTTGGGATTCACACCTAAACCAACACATATGTTCCTAAATGAGTATGTGATGAGTCTGTGCTTTTCTGTCATTACTATAACCACTGCATTAAATAATTAAGAAACCCATTTTCTGAAAGGAAACTATAGGAAAATATCTAGCCATTTTTTTAATTAAAGAGAAACCCTTTAAATCTTATTATGATTTTAAAACTTTCACATAAAGTCTTCTGCTCTGAGGAAAATTATATACGTCAGGCTGCCAAAGAATTCCCTCCCCAAGAATTTATAGCATGTGATAATGTGGGCTGTGAGCATTCTGAAAGTTTTCCCCTCCAATCTCCCAGACAGAGCACTACCTCCTACACAGTTTGGGGTTTTGGTTTGTTTTTTGTTTTTTTTTTTTGTTTGTTTTCTTTTTTCAAAAAAAAATGAGATTTTAACTCATTTTTACTTTTAATGTCAGACCCATTCTGAGGCTATATACAGAATCCAGCATCAGCACAGAAAACATCATCTGAGTTTCCTCTTCCTCATATTGAAATAAAAATAAATATCTAAAATTATCTATAACACATAGTTTTAAGTTGCATAGATGTAAAACCCTTGCTCTGACAGCAGCACTGAATTCCCCTCAGAATGTCTTTAGAGGTGGGTTTTTTATGTTTGCCATCTGAGTTTTTTATATCTGCATCCTTAGAAGGCATTTTATGCATTACCTATCTGTCCAGCAAGAAGTCCACATTAGCCTGCGGTAACTGCACTACCATGAGGAGAGCAATCAGCATTACCTCATTGCTATCTTCTGCCCCTTCCGAATTCATGGACTCTTCATCTATCCCGGCAGCTTCAAAGACAAAAATTAGGCAAACTGTCCACCTCTATTTCTATAATTCTACTACACATCTTTGCTTGCCAGGATAAAAGAGGGTATTTTAGAAGACAAACATTTTGTCAATCCAGTACCCTATTATCATTTTATAATGTTTTTATATTTCCATTGGATTCTTCCAGCTGGCCACACCAGATATAATTAACTAAGCTGCTTTTTTTTTTTCTTGCTCTGTCTCCAGGCTGGAGCACAGTGGCACGATCTCAGCTCACTGCAACCTCCACCTCCCACATTCAAGCAATCTCCTGCCTCAGCCTCCCGAGTAGCTGGGACTATAGGCACGCACCACCACACCCAGCTAATTTTTGTATTTTTAGTAGAGACGGGGTTTTACCGTGTTGGCCAGGATAATCTTGATCTCTTGACCTTGTTGTCCGCCCACCTGGCGCTCCCAAAGTGCTGGGATTACAAGCATGAGCCAATGTGCCCAGCACTAAGCTTCTTTTGTACTAACTTCATAGACACAAAACCAGTTATTATAAAGAACAGAGTAAGATCAGTCATGTGCACCTGACTCTTCCCGTCACTGCCTTCACTCTGCCAATTCATCACTATTCTTGGTCTCCTTAAGCATAACTTACTCAGGGAGACTTTCTTCCGACCCTTCCTCTCCCAACACACGCTTGTCTAGATCAGGTCCTTCTATACCATGTTCTGAGAAACACCTTAATTTTTTTTTTCTTTATGGCATTTGAAATGATAGTCATTTTAGGGTAATCTGTATAATTGTTTTGTAGTGTTTCTCTCTCCTCCTAGACTATTTACATGCTCATGATTACCGCTCAATAAGTGTTTGTTGAATGAATGGATCCTTGTGGGTAACATCTTTTATGAAAGAAACAAGTCTGATGAGATTATTGTCATGCTCAGATTTCCATTATCAAACTGAGGCACAATAAGGAAGAAATAGACATAGGCCATTATCACTTTGGCATTTAGAAAAGCATTTAATCTAACCATAATTCATTTCAAGAGCCTGGCCCTTTAAAATTTAAATATAGCAAATAAACACACAATGATATTACCTTGTCCTTGGGAACACTATTTCCCCCCATTATTGTTTTCTATAACTGACATGGAACATTAAAATGTGGTATCTGCTTTTTCAGTAAATCATTTAGGATACAAAATACCATTGCAAAATAGCCCATTGAGGAGAATAAAAATTTACTACCATCTTCTTTTGCCCTCCCTGACCAATCGCCTCTAATGGCTACTGTGTGTTATCTTCCTCACGTTCTCTGCTGTTTATATCTTTCCTGCTGCCTCTTTGCTGCTTAGCTTTCTCTCTGTACTCCATGCGTTTTACCACCAGCATGCAATCCACTGAAGGATGTTCCCACAGAGATTTTCCACCCTGTGGAGGAGTCAGAGATTCACCATTAACCCCAAACTGGCCTCCTGGCATTTACACAACTGTCCAATAATGTCCCTCCTCGCTCCTCATTAGCTGGTGTGTGCTTGGAAGATACAAGCAATTATGATATTGTTCTGAGGTAAACATAATTAGGAATCAAATCATTAGAGAAAAAAAAATCCACAATAATGCTTTTCAAGCCAGATATAAATGATTTATTAAAAACAATCTATATTTGTTTGTCAGACTGATTTCCAGAACTTAAAATCTCATTTAATATTTCTATCCTTACCTAAAATGATACTTAAAAGGTTATTTGAAATGTTATTTGTGATTACTAATGCTCATGGTCTTGTGGAAATCAAAATACTACAGACAAATACAGACAAGGGTAACAAGGCAGCTGTAAATGTTTTTCTTCTAAACAGCTTCTCAAAAGTTCTTTTTACTGAAAAAAATCAACCATGCAAATGAGTTCTGCTAAAAAATATTAATAAATCTGCATAAAAAATTTGATTCAGTAAATACTAGGTGCCAGGTATGTATGGCACTGGTAAAGCGCAGAAATAAATAAATCCTCAACCTCTCTGTCCCTCAGTACCTTCATCTGCAAAATGGTAATAACAATAGTACTTACCTCAAGTATGTGTTGTAAGGATTAAATGAGTTAACACACATGAACACTTAGGGGTGAGCTTGGCAATTAGTAAGTGTTCAAGAACATTAGCTGTAATTTTTATTATTTATAATAATGAAGACGTTTTAACCTATCATATGAGACTTAAATGTAAACATAAAAATGTGGACCCCATTGTGGTTGTTCTGGATTTTTTAGTATTTTTTAAACCTCATTTGTCCTGAAAATACATCTATGAGTAGCACCTCCACCACAGGTCTGATCAACATTGGACATCTCAGAGACTTGAAACCAAACCAATAAAGTAAGAGCTAATAGTACCTCTGCATTCCCTCCACTCATTTCCAGAGAAAGCCAGGAAGATAGTTCTTTCTGTAGGAGACCCAAGTTTGCAGCTCAATCTAATGCCTGGATCACTTCTTGAATATTCTAAAGTGAACCTAGAAGACGTCAGATAAACACTGAAATATAATTTGCTTGCTTCTTTTGGGTGTGTTTCTTTTGAAATCTACAAAATGGGGATAATTGTGCAAAATGACAATAATAATAATATGTAATATGTAATATAATAATATAAATCATATAAATAATATGTAATGCTGTGAGCCAGACCTTGCTGCAAACAATTTCCATATATTAACACATTTAATTCTCACTATAACCAACTGTTGTTCTCAATTTACAAAGGAGGAAGCTAAGACACAGAGTTGCTGCTCATGTAGATACATCTTGCACAACGTCACACAGTTAATTAGCCAGGATTTGAAACTAGCAATGCTCTTAACCACAACATTATACTGGCCCCTACTCCATCCCTTCAGCACTCAGAAAATCAAACACCGCATGTTCTCACTCATAGGCGGGTGTTGAACAATGAGAACAAACGGACGTAGGGAGGGGAGCATCACACACTGGGGTCTGTTGGGGAGGGGCCGAGGGAGGGACAGCAGAGGGTTGGGGAGGTCTGGGACAGATAACATGGGGAGAAATGCCAGATGTGGGTGACGGGGGGATGGAGGCAGCAAATCACATTGCCATGTGTGTACCTATGCAACAATCCTGCATGATCTGCACATGTACCCCAGAACCTAAAGTACAATTTAAATAAAAAATTATGCCTATACTAAAATTTCTGGTATGACAAGCCTAGAAGCTCCAGGAGCTCCTTAGAGGAGCACAAAGAGCATTGGCTTTGTCCTGTTCAACAAAGTCTAACTGTGTGGTTCTTATAACTAGGGTCACCATACATCTAATTCTGCCTGGGACAGTCCAGGTTTGTACCTGTTTCCCTGGTGAAAATTATAAATGGCACCCCTTTCACCTTCAACAGTAATGTAAATTATGTCTGATCTTTAACTTAATATTTCTGAATGTGAGAAATGAGTTTGTATATGTGTATATGTATATGCTGCTCCCTGAGATTTTTTTTATCATTTATCTTTAAAATGCTTTGCTACTTTTTCTTGCACAGATTTCTATCTTTAAAATAAAAGCAGAATATTCACTCATCTCAGTAGTCGCCTAGCAAAAGGGTTGAGGGTGTATAAAGGAGTAACAGGCCTTTACGCCTGTAACACAAAGTCATGGTAACAAGTGTAACTAGAACTTAGCTTATTCTCCCATTGTCCTGCTTAGTTCATGAACTATTGTTGAAGTTGTTTTGTAAAAGGCATTTGAATGTATCTGACAAACATACTGTTAGTCACTTTTCATTTTTTTGTAATCTCTAAATTGATATATTCACTTGCTTGATCATTGAAAGAGGAGCATCCTATTTTTATTCATAAGGTTTCCTTGAGGTTTCATGAGGTTTCATTGAGGTTTTACGGCTTTCATGCATTTTTTTAGGGTATGTATAAAGTAACAGATTGTTTTCCTTGCTATACTTTCAGCATTTCTTGTCCGGGTTCAGTTGTCTTTGATGCTTCTTTGTTTTATGAATTTAGCTTGTCTTTTCTCAATCCAAGAAAAAAAAAAGAAGTAGAAGAAAGAAAAGAAACAATTATATCTCCTTTATATGCCTTCTGGGTACCTTCCTTCCACTTATCATCGTTTCAAAAATGGAGTGACTCTCTTGATACTGATTATAAGTAGATATCTGACTGGAATGTCCTTTGCGCCTTCTCCCTCTGGTGATATATTACCTATTGTTCCAAGCCCACATTAAATATCTTCTCTTCTGTGAACCCTCAAGACAGAACTAATTGGTACACCATCTGTGATGCTGCAGTTTTGTTTATCCTATATTATGATTTTACCCTCATCTGTCACTTCCCTCAGTTGTGAGCTTAATCACAGAGCAAGAATTTGTTTTTTTATCCCTCCCTTGGGTCTGGCACAAGGTCTGGTATATATGTACTTAATAAATGTTTGATGAATGAATAGCATTTTATAGTATACAAAGTTATTTCAAGCCTATTAGCTCATCCTAGCTCTATAGCAATTTTATGAAGTATAAGATTATGTTGGTTAGATTTATGAAATATAACTTCATGAACATCTCCATTTCATAGATGGAAAAACTGAGAAATCCCAGAAGGTAAATGGTATTGGAAGAGGGGTATAAACCACTGTGTAGGTTCCTAATTAATTAGATTTATTCAAATAACACATTATTTTAGATTTCAAAGGCAATAACAATCATTTTGATTTGAGAAGAACTATTTTATTTGACAATTTTTTCTAGTGTCCAGAGAAGCTTCTGGAAATTGTGTTTCTGGTTTTTCTTTATAGTAACAGTTATGAGAACTACTATGAGCTTTCCTGTGAAAACTTCATCTAGCACAAAATGTGCATGACACAGGCTGAACTTTCAAAATTGCACAAGTCAAAGAAGATAGGCCTTGAAATTACATTTCCTGAGTAGGTTTTCCATTACTTTTAGAATGGCCCCCAGGGTAAACCTGCCTCCACAGAGTAGATCTTAGCTAATCTTTATCATGGTGGCCCACCAGGAAATTTCCATGTTGCAGCAGGCCACAGCTGAAGTAATGTGAGTAGTACTGCTCTCAGGCCACTGAAACGTTCCCTGAGTGTCCTTTGGTGTAGTCCAGAGCCTTTCACCCTAAATTATCTGCTTATTTTTTTTCTAAGGAGGTCAGATTGGAGGAAAAATGCATTAACATAAAATATCATTTACATTTAACCTCTGAACAAGGAAAGTTATTTGAATTTATATATGTATATCTGTACTCCTAAAATCATTTTTAGCTCATGAATATCAAATTAATTGAATAGATGAACAAAAGAAACAAAATCAGCAAATTGAATCTAAATTGCAATGTGCTATAGTAAGAAAAGTTCAAAACTCAGACAAGCCAGGGGTGCCTGTTCTTTAACCAGTATTGACTAATGACCTGTTACAGCATAGGCACTATGTTACATGTGGGAAATTCAGTACTAGGTGAAACAGATATGGTCCCCGATCTCACAAAGCTTTTAGTCTCATGGGAAAGTCAGATTTTGAACATGTAATTACAATGAAGTATAAGTGCTAAGGTTCACTTATACTTCACTTAAGGGAGGCCTGAGGAAAGGATGTTTTAGCTGATACTGAGGGATAAATAGGTGAGTTAGGCAAAGGAAGAAAAGAAAGATAGGAAAATGAAGAGTTTTTCAGGTAGACAGAGAAACGGAGACCAATGAGAATTCACTGCGGTATGCTTCCTAGGCCTTGGTGAGAATTAAACTGGCTATTTGAGTAACCAAGATAAATTAAGAACATAATAGGGAGAGAGTCAAAGCCCAGAGAGGTGGACAGAATACAAATCCTGAGGTATCATATTAATCACATTAAAGGGTTAGGACTTTATTCTCAGAGCAATGATATGTCAGTGAAGTTTTAAGCAGGGTAGTTACATAATAGACCATCCATTGACTGCTCTGTGGAAAAATGGATTCGACAGAACAAGAATGGTGATAAGGAAAACCAACAACGCTAGGTTATTACAGAGGCCTAACATGACAGACTACAAAAATGGCCATAAAATGTTCCTCTTCCTCTACTGACACTCCTTGGCAGTGCCTTGCCACAGTGACTCAGTGCCCCTGGCTGGCATTAACAAATATGGCACAAAGGTTTGAAATATACTCATACACTGGGGCCTGTTCACTCTTACCGCACTGAAATTCTGAGTCCACCATGTGAATGAGCCCAGGCTAGCCTGCTGAAGGATGAGAAACTACATGGAAAAGAACTTAGGCATCCTGGCCAAAAGCCATCCAGCCCTCAGCTGATGGCCTACCCACCGCTAGATAGACACAAGAGAGGCCATGGCAGATCATTAAACCACCAGCCAACTCACTGGCAAATCACAGACATAAGAAAAAGTCCTGCAGAGATTAGCCAAGCTGGTCCAGACCCCAAAAACTGCCTGGCTGATGCACAAAATTGTTAGTTAAGTAAAATGATTTCCATTTTAAGCCATTAGTTTATGGGGAGATTTGTGTTGTATAGCAAACAGTAACCGATGTGCCCGGTAAGAGATGATGCTGGCCTGAACTAGCAGGTTAGCAATGAGGTCTGACAGAAGGACACAAAACTAGGTGCTTCAATTTAAAAAAAAAAAAAAACATTATTTTTTAATTGAACCAGTAGATAGATGGTAGGACCCAGGGATAGAGGAGAAGAGAAATATGTGGGAGGAAGATAGTACATACAATTGAGAATATGTAGAACTTGAAGTATCTGAGGAATATCTAAGCAAAGATGTCAAATAGGTCATTAGATTAATGGCTGGAAGACACAGCAAAAACCCAGGCTGTGGACACAGATGTGAGATTTGTTGGAATATACATTGTGTAATTGAAGTCATAGATAAACTTCCCTAAGAAAAATGGGGAGACTGAAAAGCCCGAAATTCCCTGATTATTACTATATATGTAATTGCGGACAAGTTACTCAACATTTCTGAGTCTGTTTTACACCTATAAATGGTGTAATGTTAATTGACTTAGTGAGGTTGTAATAAAGAGTTCAGTCATTTGACAAATAATAGAGGCTAAAAATGCTAATTGTCTTCCCTATCACTTACAGTCAAGTTGCACAAAAATATTTTAGAGTTGTCTTTATTTCCTGCTTTCTATTCTTGATACTGTGGATTAGTGATGGGTTTTAATCATGAGCAATAAGAAGGCTAGATTCCTTATTCTCCTTTTGAAATATTAAACATTTTTTCTTAAATTGTATGCATCAGAATTTTTGTGGTAATTTTTTTAAATGCAAGTTCCTGTGCTCCACCTTAGACCTTCTGAACCAGAAATTCTAGAATCTGCATTTGTAATAAGCCCCCAAGATGCTTGTTGCACACACATTCGAAAAGTATACATAACCCAAGCCCTTCCCTGTAGCTCCCTAATAATAATATAAAAACAAACAGAAGTTTTAGTGATCTATTTTGTATGCTGTGAAATTTCCCCACAAATAGTCCCACACAAATCACCCTTCCCCAGCTCTTCTGCTGCATTAACTCCATCCCCATCCTGTCCAGGTAAAGCTCTGCTAATCTTCCTCCTATCTGTGAATTTGGCTGGCTTTCCTGGAAATGACCATCCTTGGCCCCCTCTTGAACTTCCCTGAAAACCATTTCATTATATTTCTAGAATGAAGTTTGACCCATTTCAAAATCCCAAAGCATTCCTGTCATAGCACACTTGATCTCTTTCTGTTGAAATTTTGCCTCATCATTTAGGCAGCTCGGCATGTTTTAATAAACAGTCACATACATTACATGCCATCAGACTCACAAAATCAGTTACTGATTAAAAATAAATGTTGTCTCCCAGCTGCTAGGAAGGTTCAAACACTTGAAACTGATTGCAGAAAGAAAATAGGTCCAATATGTTCGAGTCTACAAAATGTCAATAGAGATGGCTATGCAGGCACATCTGATACTTTTCTTTTGCACAAATTACAAGGTAGAATAGATACAAGAATGGCAAGAATAGAAATACGTATTCCAGGAGAATAAAGGAAATGGTAGATCTGTGAGCTGAACTTCCACAGGTTACTTCCTGCCATGGACTTCTAAAGCTAAATTTATGTAAAGAGGGAGGTCTCCCTCCACCCCACCCCTCAATTTCCCAAAGATGAAACTCTCTAATCACAGGAGTACTTTCATAGGCATATGTTTTTAGGAATTCTCTTGCTCACAGCACTTGAGATCAAGAATGCAGGGTCCATAAATACACTGTATCTGTCTTTCTGGGAGCAATTTGCCTATTCTCAGCAGCTGGAGCAGAAGGCAGGCCATACACACACATTCTAAGATAGCATTAAAGGCCTATGTTTAAAATACCTTTAAATCTGTTCAGAAACACCATGTGCCAGCTCACAGGGCCTCTCCCTCCCAGCAATCTCTCTACATCTCAGCCCCCTTCTCTATGGAGCTGCATAGGGGCCAGATCACCACTGTCTGAAACAAAGGAAAGATAATCCTTCTTTGAATAAAATCATAGAAAGAATGAAAAAAGCTCAATCTCTACGCTCCTTTGATGAGGTTGGCTTTTAATATTTCTGCTGGTGCATTATAAAGTATTTATTTTCAAATAATTTGTTACCAGCAGATTGTTAACAGATTTCTGTTGAATACTGCAGCCCCCATACACCCATGCTAAAGAACACCCCGTGTCCTTAACATACTTCAGCCCGAGTAATAATCACAGGTGTGAAGTAGTGCTCACCCGCAGAGCATTGTATACCTCTGCAATTTCTACCCTTGTCTGTACAATGCATAGAAAAATCTGTGGTCTTTAAAAAGAAAGGGGGGGATTCTTTCTAAAAGAAGCCAATATACATGCATATTTTTCTCAGAAGAAACTGCTCAAAGCAAAAGAATGTGCCTTCATATACCAGTGACTTGCTTTGACTCCATAAACACTAACGTGATTGTCACTGCTGGCAAGTCTCCTTGAGCACAAGCGTTGGTATCAGTTGATGCAGGGCACCTTGAGGAATCTATTGAAGGCCACAGTCTCAATCTCAGGAGAACTTTTAGAGGCCAGGTAAGAAAAAGGAAATTGCTTGTCAATGCTTTTGATAATTCCTTTCTCCCTTATGCCTAACTAAATCTAATTGAACTAGAGTTTTCAGAAGTCTCTGATGGCTAAGGATTTCAAAAGTTAAGTATTAAAGAAAAAAATCATCCTCCAATCACTGTAAATTAAATTGAATTAAACTCATTAATTCAGTTAATCCCTTCTCTGTTCAAGACACTGCTTGATAGATGATTGAAGTACAGTATGTTCTGCAAGTTTTAAATACCATAGGAAATCTGACTCTGAAATATAAGTAAACTTACATGAGATCAGGCAGCCAAGAAGACAAAACGATTCTGGACCCACTACCTTTACTACTGTATTTAATATATAAATATATCAAATATGTTTATATTTAACATAAATACATTATGTTATAGACAAATTCCAGGTCAAAAATCTATAGATTTAATAAAATACTTGATGCTAAAGTCAGAGTTGAAGCTTTCTTGATTCTTTTAAAGGACTGGGTACACTTAGAAATTACCTAAGTGGGAAAAAATTACTAAATTTTTTAACACCTTCAATCTCCATTTTCAACTAGAGCTGAAACTGTATTATTTCTTCCCAATCTAAATTTTAATGATTTTAATACAATCTTATTTTTGTCATTTCTATATTTTATAGCTGTTACAACAATACAAGTTTGAGCTTTATTAAGGAGGTATCCAAGTACCTACTGTGTAAAGCACTGAAAACAATTCTTAGAACATAATTATTTTTTCCTTTCCCCTTCTTAGTTTACATAACCACCACCATCAAAAATATGTCCTCTTATATATCTGAAGTCATCATTCAGAAATATATGAAAAGAAAGAGTTCCTTTTACCTGAACTCTACAATTTTCCCATTCTGATCTCCATATATACATATTTTTGTTTTGTTTTTGAGACAGAGTTTCACTGTTGTTGCCCAGGCTAGAGTGCAGTGGTATGATCTCAACTCACCACAACCTCTGCCTTCCGGGTTCAAGGGCTTCTCCTGCCTCAGCCTCCTGAGTAGCTGGGATTATAGGCACCCGCCACCATGCCTGGCTAATTTTTCTTTCTTTCTTATTATTTTTTGTTGTTGTTTTAGTAAAGACAGGGCTTCATTATGTTTTCCACGCTGGTCTCGAACACCCACATTTCTAAATCAACCTGCAGGACCAGCATACAGGAAGGATTGCAAATGCTAAAGCAACAGTTTTAGTGAACAGCCCTTCCTGCCTCCCCAGAGAATGGCAGAAATGTATTTACCTAAGAGATAATACAACAGAAAACAAGATTAGGATCTGCCCATTTCATCACAGGATCATTCAAGCAGCTTCTGAAGTTAGGTCTCCGGGTCTCTACATAAAATCTATTTCCAGACCCGCAACAACAGTTCCTTTTAAATGTGTACAAAACACCCTGATAATAAATAAAAACCCAGCTTCTCTGAGCTGATGCTTCCACCCAAGGGACGTGGTCAGACATAGGTAATAAAACTGGCTGACAGTCTGTCAAAGGATCATTTATTTTCATTCTCTGCACAAAAGAGAAAGAGCTTATGAATCTATGAAACATACCAATGTGTATATTAAAATAAAATTTTCTCCATTGGAAGTTTGACTTTTGATGCAATATAAAGGTCATAAATCAAGAAAAAGCAGGTGCAAGGAATCTGAAAACATCAATAATACTAGGGCTAGAAATGTGAAATGGTTCAATACAATGGAAATATCTATATTTTATTGACCAAGTGAAAAATATTTTTGAGTCACCACAGAAAATGGAAGACTGACAAACCTAACAGATTAACAGACAAATCTAGCTAACATGTTAAACTCAAGACTTTAAGAAGTAACTTAAATTACCTTCATTTATAAGTGATATAAAATGAAAAGTCACAATTTAGTTCTAGGAAGCAGATGGGAAAAAAAATTCAGCCAATATCTCAATGTAGGAGATATAGCTTCTTGGTGATGCTTTAAGTAAAGAGCAGAGTGAGAAAATCTGTGCAGTCTTCAGAGTTAGAAATTGGAAAAAATGTCTTTGACCTGTTAAAATGTGATAGGGTGACCAGAAAATTACCAGTATTATATCACAGGAAAGAAGGATGCTCCTTCACTCCTTATATACACAAAAAAATAGACTCTTTTTTCCAGTGCTAAGGAGACAGTTAAGCATTTTGTTGTTATTGAGGGCCAAAAATGTTGCTAGGGTATGAGGGCAAGTAGAACTACTTTGAAAAAAATCCTCACTAAGGATCTCTGTGTAGAAATATCTAGTCAATTGATCTTATCAATGACGGCCAAGTCAGTAATAAGAAAATAACACTTTAAAAAGCAGTGATAATAATAATAACACCTACAAAGCACTTACTGTGTGTCAGGTAGAGTGATAAGTGGCACACATACACAAATTTGGCTACTCTTTACAACATTCTTGTGAGATAGGTGTCTGATATTACTTGCAATTTACACATGGGAAAACTGAGATACAGAAAGTTTACATGACTTGACCAAGCCACACAGCTAGTATGGAGTGGAGCTCGGAGTCAGCCTTGGATAGTCTGGCTCTAGGGGTTGTGCTCTTAACCATAAATATAAGAAAAGCAAAAGTGAAAGAAGGTTAGCACATCTGTTAACCTCAGTTTCAATACTGGGGATCAAAAAGGAGTGATGGAGACTATAGTAAGTTGGATAACAAAGCTGTCTGACAGCAAATTTGATCTTTGGACTATAGGTTTGCAGCTTTATGCCTGAAAAAGACAGTGACTATATTGCCCAAAGTGGAACACGATGAATGACAGTGTGGCCTTGAGAACTGAGTAGTGTCATAGTTCGAAGCCCAGATCGATCCCCAGAGACTGGAGAGGTGGGTAAAGGTGGGCTTTTGTGAAGTACCAGACACCAGCCTCCTTGCTCACAGCACCATATAATGCACAGGACATTGACAGCTACATGAGTTCTTGTGGAAATGGAGGCCAATAGCATCCTGGCAAAAATTTCTGGAATAAAAGTTAGTACCAGAGGAGAGGTGCTACACACACACACACACACACACACGCACATACACAGAGACACACAGACACATACACAAAATTAGACCTTTTTTTTTTTCTACTCCTAGGGAGACAGTTAAGCATTTTGTTGTTGTTGAGGGCCAGAAATGTTGCTGGGGTATGAGTGGAACTACTTTGAAGAAAATCCCCACTAATATCTCTGTGTTGAAATATCTAGTCAATTGATCTCATTGAAATGCCTATGACAGCCAAGTCAGTAATAATAAAATAACAATAATAAAAGCAATAAAAATTATCATTATTCATTACTTAAATTATTATTAATTATTTTCACATGTCTGGCAGAGCTAGACACTTCAAAAGTATCTAATAGGACCAGACACAGAGCAATGGTAACTCTGATGATGGCCAGAGACAGACAGAGGCAGGGATTGCTCTTGTTTTTCCTGGACTGTGTAAAATCCCAAGGTTCTAAAATAACCCAAGAGATACAGCAGACTTTATGAAAAATGAGTGCTATTGAACTTCATCCTGTGGAAATGAGAGCTTGCTTCAGCTTCAGGAGGGCAGAAACTTCTCTGCTTTCTTTTCTAAGAATATCTGTGGAATTGAGCACATGTCTGACATACAGAACCCATGCAATAACTATTTATGGAATAAATAAATTAACCAGATTTAATTCCATCTAGAAGGAAATACGTACTATTTCTTACTTCTCAGGTTTTGTAACAGTTCTTTCTATTTATTCACTACTGACTTGTGGATATTTTTAAACTGAAAAGGACCTGTACAATTACCCCATATTTTATAGGTGAGAAAAGTGAATGACCAAAGAACTAAGTTAGCCGAGAGCTAGGACGAGACACCAATCAATCCTTTTTCACTTTAGCAGTATTACTACATACTTTTCTTCTTATAAATTTTTATAAGATCAAAATGAAAAGCTAATTAAGGGTCACAAAGTTTTAGACAATTACTCTCCTTTTGCATTACAGATTTTCCACCCTTCCATGCTGTTGCAATCACATGAAAGTAAATTCTACTTCTTACACGTATCCTCTGTGCTCTCATCTTCAACTTGCACTCAGGCCATTTGCTTTCACTCAGAATGCTCTCCCATGCTACTTCTTTGTTGGAACATTCCTGCTTAGAGAACAGCTCAAACTTTTCTCACCATGGAGTCTTCCTTAACTAACATAATTCATTCATTAGAAGTCTGGCCATTTTCAGTTGGGAGCCACTATCTGGCTGGTGGGCCCTTCCCACATTTGAAGAGACAATTGGGGTCATTCACTCTAAACTGGGTTAAGTGAAACAACTTCTCATAATAGACAATCCATTCAGTTGCTTTTTTTTTTTTTTGCCTCCAAGTTATTAAAGCATACATTTCAAAGAACAAGTTGTTCATCAATAATTTCTAGTCAGTCAGTGGTTTATTTTATTTATTTTTAACTCAAATTTGAGGGGTTAATTGTATCCTTATTATGATGTTAGTGTTTTATCCTTTTCTTACTCAGAGGTTTGGAAAATATTTTCTCTCCATTTGGTTTTGAAGATAACTGCTGAAAAAAGAGCCACAGAAATAGGGGTGCTAAAATACACCCAGAAGAATTAATACTGTTAAAATTGTCATCCTGCCCAAAACAAGATATAGTGCAAACCTTACCAAAATACCAGTGACATTCTTTACAAAAATAGAAAAACAATCATGTTACTGGCATTTAAAAAGACCAATGGGGCTGGGCACAGTGACTCATACCTGTAATCCCAGTACTTTGCGAGGCAGAGCTGGACATATCACCTGAAGTCAGGAGTTTGAGACCAGCCTGACCAACATGGTGAAATTCCATCTCTACTAAAAATACAAAAATTAGCCAGGTGTTATTGTGTGTGCCTGTAATCCCAGCTACTCAGGAGGCTGAGGCAGAAGAATAGCTTGAACCTGGAAGGCAAAGGTTATAGTGAGCCGAGATTATGCCACTGCACTACCGTCTGGGTGACAGAGCAAGATTCCATCTAAAAAGAAAAAAAAATGAAAGAGAATAAAACAGAAATAAATCCATGTATTTTTAGCCAAATGATTTTCAACAATGGTGCTAAAATCATTCATTAGGGAAAGGACAGTTTAATAAATGAACCTGGGAGAACTGGGTAACCATATGCAGAAAAATGAAACTAGACTCCTATTGCTCATCTTATACAAAAAAATAAATAAAACAGATTAAAGATTTATATGTAAAACCCAAAACTATAAAACTTCTAAAAGAAACAGTAGGGGAAATGCTTCAGTACATTGGTCTGAGAAAATATTTTATTAATAAGACCTCAAAGCAGAGGTAATAAAAGCATAAAAAGACAAATGGCATTGTATCAAACTAAAAAGCTTCTGCACAGCAAAGGAAACAATCAACAGAGTAAAAAGACAGCCTATTAAAAAAATATTTGCAAACTATTCATCTGGCAAAAGATTAATACCCAGAATATACAGGAAATTCAGACAACTCAGCAACAGAACAAATTATCTGATTAAAATTGGGCAAATGATCTGAATAGACATTTCTCAAATTAATGCATGCAAGTGGCCAGCAAACATATGAAAAAATGTCTGACATCACTAATCATCAGGGAAATGCAAGTCAAAACCATATTGAGATATCATCACACTCCTGTTTGAATGACTTTTATTAAACATACAAAAAATAACAAATGCTAGTGAGGATGTGGAGAAAAGGAAACTCTTATACACTGTTGGTGGAAATGTAAACTAGTACAACCATTATGAAGAACATTATAAAGGTTCTTTAAAAAAAAAAACTACAAATAGAACTACTATAGAGTAATAGTAATTCCACCACTGGCTATATATTAAAGGAAAAGAAATCAATATATCAAAGATATATATGTACCCACCTGCTTACTGCAGCACTACACACAGAGCCAAGACGTGGAATCAACTCAAGTGTCCATTGACAGATGAATGGATAAAGAAAATGTAGCACTTATGCACATGGAAAACTATTTAGCCTTTAAAAATATATAAAATCCTTTCATTTGCAGTAACATGGATGAGCCTAGTTCCATGAGAAGGATCAGACTTCTTTCATTTAAGTGGAAGAAGCCAGGAACACAAAAATAAATGCCACAAGTTCTCACTCGTATGCAGAAATTAAGAAAGTTAATCTCATAGGAAAGAGTAGAATGGTGGTTATCCGAGACTGCAAAGGGTTGCGGAGATAGGGATAGACTTGTTAAAGGATACAAACACTACAGCTAGATAGGAGAAATAAGTTCTAGCATTCTACAGCACTGTAAGATGACTGTGGTTAATAATAATTTATTACATATCTTCAAATAGAAAAGAGGATTTTGAATGTTCCCAACACAAATAAATCATAAAACTTTGAGATTATGGGTATAATAATTACCCTGAGTTTATCACTTTACATTGCATGTATCTAAACATAACTATGTACCCCAAAAATATTGACTTAATCCCCATGTAAAAGGTTTAGCAAGTGATATTACAAATTTCATGCTCCTATTCCATTTACTTCAGTCTCTGCATTCCTACACAAGATAAATGACAAGCATGCAAAACCTACAAAATACATGAAGAAGCAATAAACAAAAACACTGTGTCAAGAGACAAAACAATCAGCAAAATCAGGTTCAGACATGACCCAGGTATGTAAATATTAGGCAGGGGATTTAAAATAACTGTCTAATATGTAAATATTAGGCAGGGGATTTAAACTGTCAAAGATGCTAATGGAAAAAGTGGGAACACTGCCTGAACTCATCAGCAGAGAGATGGAAACTATAAGAAAAAAATAAAAGGAAATAATAGAAGTTAAAAATACAGTAACAGATGAAGAATGCTTTTAACAAGTTGATTGGTAGACTTAACACAGCTGATGGAAAAACAAAAATCAGTGAATTTTAAAGAGGTCAATAGAAATCACCCAAATTGAAACAAAAAGAAAAAAGTTGAGTGTAAAAGAAGAACAGAACATTCAAGAGCAGTGGAACAAAATCAATCTAAAATACATGTAATTTCAATCCTAGTAGGAAAATATATAAGCGAGAACAGGGCCATTTGCAAAGATAACAGCTGTGAATTTTCCAAAATTAATAAAATATACAAAACTATAGACACACTTGCACATCCATGAAGATATCATATTAAAACTGTCAAAAAACAAAGAGAAAGAGGACATTTTGAAGAAATGCAGAGAAAAAGATACTACATATGGAACAGTAATAACAAAAATTATAGCAGACTTTGTGTCAGAAATCATGCACGCCAGAATGCAGTGGAGTGACACATTTAAAGTATTGAAAGAAAAAGAAAAGGAGAAAAACCTGTAAACTAGGTATTCTAGACCTAATTAAAGTATCTTTCAAAACTAAAGAAAAAATATTTTTTCAGACATGTAAAAAGAGACAAATTGTTACTATTAGACAAGTACTATAATAAAACGTTAAAGACAGCTCCTCAGGAAGCATGAATACAATGCCAGACAAAAACTAGGAGCTACAGAAAGAAATAAAGAATGCTGGAGTTGAGATAAATAAGGATGAATATTAAATTTATTTTTTTCTTATTTTTAAAAGTTCTGGAAGACAATTGGCTCTCTAAGGCAAAAAAAATAGTAACAGTGAATTATGCATTTATGATGCATGTAAAGTAAAATATATGTTAACGATAGCACAAAGAATGAGAAAAAAATTAGAATATACTATTTAAGGTCTTCACACTATTTTAACCTGCAAAATATAATTTAAAGGTAGTGTATAATTGATTACATATGTATAGTAAATACTAGAGTGTCATGGTTCAATTTGTATTGTGAAAATGGAGTACCACAGACTGGGTAATTTATAAAGAAAAAAATTTATTTTCACAGTTCTAGAGACTGGGAAGTCCAGTATCAAGGTATCAGCATCTGGTGAGGGCCTTTTTGTTACATCATTACATGGAAGATGAGAGGATAAGAGAAGGTGAGAGAGAGGAAAAGGGCAAGAGGGGGCCAAATTCACTCACAATAACTAATCCAATCCTGTGATAACAACATTAATCTATTCATGAGGGCAGAGCCCTTATAACCTTTTGTTAGGCTCCACCTCTCAACACTGTTGCATTGGGGATTAGGCTTTTAACACACAGTTTAAGTGACACATTCAAACCTTATAGGAAATAAGCTAAATATGAAAAAGCATATAAGCTTTTTATGAGGTCATAAGAAATACTCAATCCAAAGGAAGTAAAAAAGGTTGGGGGAAAAAAAGAAAACAACTAGCAAGATGGCAGATTTTAGTACAAGCATGTCAACAATTATACCAATTGCAAACAGTCTAAACACACAAATTAAATGAACATTGTTGGATTGAATAACAGAAGCAAGGTCAATTTACATAGCAGATATAAATAGGTTAAAAGTAAAAGGATGGAAACCGTATACCATGAAAACACTCATCAAAGGAAAGTTGAGGTGGCTTGTAATAATATTAGACAAATTGGACTTCAGAAGAATACATTCTATCAGAAATAGAGATTTTACATAATATTATAGCCACCTCAACTTTCCTTTCTCTCACTTAAAAGGCTCATGCTTTTTTTAACTTTTATTTTAGGTTCAGGGGTACATGTGCAGGTTTGTTATATAGGTAAACTCATGTCACAGGGGTTTGTTGTACAAATTATTTTGTCACCTAGGTACTAAGCCTAATACTCAACAGTTATTTTTTCTGCTCCTCTCTTTCCTCCCACCCTCCACCCTCTGACATGCCACAATGTCTGTTGTTTCCCACATGTTCTCATCATTTAGCTCCCACTTATAAGTGAGAACATATAGCACTTCGTTTTCTGTTTCTAGGCTAGTTTGCTAAGGATAATAGCCTCCATCTCCAGCCATGTTCCTGCAAAGGATATTGTCTCATTTCTTTTTTATGGCTGCATAGTATTCCATGGTGTATATCTACTGCATTTTCTTTATCCAGTCTACCATTGATGGGCATTTGGTTGATTCCATGTCTTTGTTATTGTGAATAAGCACTAAATACTTAATTAAAAAAGAAGAAATCCTCAATTCAATGATCCACACTTTCAGTTTTGGAAACTAGAAAAAGTAGACCAAAATAATCTCAAACCAAACATAAGAAAATAATAAGAAAAAGAGCAGAAATCAATGGAATTGTGAACACCACCAGCAAAAAGACAAAATAGATAAAACCAAAAGTAATTAGCAGGACCCAATAGCCAGCATATTCTCCTGGCACTCCATTGCATGATTTTAGCAACATACTCCTAATAAGATAACTCCTCATTAGTAGCTTTTCTTGGAATCCTAGATTCAGATTTCCGGCAAGTTCCACCTGTGAAGCACCCCCCAGTGAGTTCTTCACCATCTAGTTACTGATAATTGTGTCCTCCAACAAGGTTTGTATCTCACCCCCAAGGGTTGGGGCAATGGACAGGCTCTTCTTTAGATGCTCTATCTCGGCCCTGGAAGTAGCAGCTGCTTCTTATATGTGCTATTCTGTATTCTTTAAACTTCTTTTTGCTTTATATTAATTAGTCCTTTATTACTCCAAACCCCAGTACTCCAAATTATTATACTTAACAATTCTTTATATTTAATTTTCTCTGTTCAAATTATCACTGTGCAGTTTCTGTTTCCTGATTGGACAGACTGATACAATTACACATTATTCTTTCTCAGACTCAGTGGTTTGAATATCATATAGAAGGCTTTTAACTACCCTCCTTCTAAAGATCTTCAAACCACCTCACTGGGTTAAAGATGTTCAACCCCACTCTAAAGAAGAAGTGGGGAGTCTATTTTAATTTCTTTGTCATATAGGAAATTGCCAACATAGCACCTGCATCTAATACGTGAGTCAGACACCCAAAGAGGTTTGTATCTTTCTCTCCTTGAATAGAAGATACAATAGACAGAGCACTTGTGCCTTCCATCAATTATTCATTAAATCTCTCCCATGAGACGAGCCAGCTAGGAGGAAAGAATTGTTCAATACAGGAACAAAGCTTCCATTGATAGAAAATGGCAACAGGAGAGCCAAAATCTTGATTTCTCATTTCACATGCCACCTAAGACTTCATTACAAGACTGCATTTCTCTCCAAATTAAAAAAAAAAAAAAAAGCAAACAAGTAAAACTGTGCATTTCCAAAATCCCATGTAATTTTTCATACTTCTAATATTTTAATATCATACACTTTTCTACTTGCAGACTTATTCCTTCCATGTCCCTAATTAGTATATGTTAGGAGATGAGACCACCATCTACAATAATTAAAAGAGTAAAAAAAAATAGGATACAGTAATTTGCTTTTGATGTGAATGGCTAATCAACTGATTTGGAAGAAGAAATGGCAAAATCCCTAAACTGTAGATTCCAGATAAGAAAAAGAATTTGAATCAATTTATTCACATCATTTACCAATACTTAATACCCCACATAGCATTCTCACCTATGTGAATATCTCACATTATGGGAAACTCAGTATTAACATGATGGTTCATCCTATATATAGACAACTCACTGTTAGAAAGTTCTCCTATTTATGTTGAACTATTATGTTGCTCTATTACCATCATTCCTAGTTTTGTTCCTTGGGTTCACGGGGTATGTGCTGCAGCAAGTGTTTCAAATAGCTAGACCTCTGCTATGTCCCTCCCGCTACACTCTGCAGGTTCGGTGATGAAGAATTTTAGCTTACTCTCTAAACTAGATTCCTGAAACAACAAAGATAGTAATTCTAATCAATAATGATATGAGACAAAGATTTCCTCACCAATGCCATGTAATCACGAAAGATTATTAAAGTGGCAACACCCAGGTCCAACTTCACAAGAGTCTGAGAGAAGTAAAAACTAAACTACCTGTCCAGAATTTGTTCTTACCAGGAGCCACGTCAGCTCATAAGTACTTCCTTCTTCCCAGAGCATCCCCTTAGAGTACCAGAACCTGTGAGATCTGCATTTCTGGAGATTGAGCCTCTGATCCCAGGATCTGGCCAATTTTTTCACAAAGGACTTGGCAGTATATGGCTATCTTGTTGAATATGAGATGTGAAGGAAGAGGTTTTATACTTACTTTCTCTAATGACAGGTAAATGCTGACAGCATTCTGTTTATAGTAGCTGGTTAGGATACAGACACAAGGTTAAAGCTCAAGTTCAAAGGCCCAGTATTTTTCATAGAACCAGTATTTTTTCACCAACAGAGTGGCCACCACATGCTAAAATATACATTCAGTTTTATACCAGCCAAGAAGAGTTGAAAAGATTTCAGATCTCATGGAAAATGACTGAAAACTAGCATCAACTGAATGTGGAATTCAGAGCTCCCAGATGGGACCTTGCATGTTAATCTTGGCTCTGGGAAATTCAAATTATCACTGTGCAGTTTCTGTTTCTGTTTGCTGATTGGACATAGACTGATACAATTGCACATTATTATTTCTCAGACTCTGGTTTGAATATCATATAGAAGGCTGCAATCATTTGCCCTTAAACCCACAAGGTAATCATTATTTCTTCTTTTTAAAATGCCTAATGTTAATTAATATTACATTGTGTACACTATTTAAGGTAACATATGCATCCCAAAGAAAGTTCAAAATTGAAGATACCCACTAGTTATGTTCATTCTGTGACAGAATGTCTTGAACTGCAAACACAATTGTAAGCACAAAGCGTACAGATGATATCAAAACCTAAAGCTGGACTAGATTACAGAAATAATATCAACTCTGTGAATTAGCTCCTCTTTTACATTGGAAGGAAGGGGCTATATGTTTGAACAGAAGACAGCAGATGCTGCATGTTCTCACTCATAGGTGGGTATTGAACAATGGGAACGCATGGACACAGGGAGGGGAGTATCACACACTGGGTTCTGTTGGGTGAGACTAGGGGAGGGACATCAGGGGTGGGGAGGCTCGGGAGGGACAACATGGGGAGAAATGCCAGATATAGGTGATGGGGGATGGAGGCAGCAAACCACCTTGCCATGTATGTACCTATGCAACCATCCTGCATGATCTGCACATGTACCCCAGAACCTAAAGTACAAAAACAAACAAAGAAACAAACAAAAAAAAAAGACGACAGCAGATGCTAAGAGATGCTAAGGGCCAAAATAGCTACATACACAAAAAGGGAGACATGTCCTTGCAGGATCCAGCAGATGTGGAAAGCTTCCCAGAGAATGTAGTAGCTCTTAAGCTGCACCCATGAAGGAAAAGTAAGATGTAAATAAATGGAAAGAAAATTGCAAGGCACTTTAGATGGTAGGAATCGTGTGATCAAAATGGAGAAGCAGGAAATGCAGAGCATCTCCATTGAACAATCTGTCCCGTTGAACTGGAAAGAATTCAGAAAGCAAGAAGCACAAAAGTCATATAAGTCAGAAGCAGAGGGTAAAGGGTCTTAAAATGCTTAAAGTGATAATGAAAACTCCAATTTGCTAGGAACAGTGAAGTTCCCATGAAGAAGAGTATTTTAGCACTAACATTGTTTAGAGTTGCTGGTCCATGGTGATTATAAAAAGAAGACTGATTTCAGTTGACATTGTTAGTATTTTTAAACTCTCTGCAGACAATGTATCTTTTTACCTGCACACAGGGGCTAACTACTGCCCCCATCTTCCTCTGGTTATCCTACCGATTCAGAAAAAGTTACCAAAACTTTCTTTTGAAATATGATGTTCGTATTTGACATGATTAAATCTCTCTCTCTGTCTCTCTCTCTCTCTCTCTCTGTAAGTACTTACAATATCCTTGCTAGGAGAGGCTAAGTCTTTAACATTATCTCCCTTAATCCTAAAACAATCCTGTAACTATTAATGTCCCCACTTCATAAATGAAGCAAAGCTTAGAGAAAGAAGCTAATTGGCTTGCCCAAGTTCACACAGCCAACACGTAGCAACACAGAGTCCAAATCAGGTATTTCCGGTACTGCATTGTATGTCTATAACCAGTTTCTCTATCTTAATTCTCATCAATAATTAGTAGTTTTGCTACTATTTGCAACATATTTGTTTCATGTTTTTAACATTGCTCATGCAGTTTTTCTCACACATTCTATGCTGCCACCATCTGGTCGCTTACAAAACTTTCAAGCTTGTCTTCTGGAGTCATTCTCAGTCTTATCTGAGTTTTGCATTCCCTTGAAAGAGGGCTGAAATTGGTGTGGACTGGATTTATATAGCTTGAAGATTCCTCATCTTATCCATATATTTCCATTTACTCATCTGCAATGTGTAAGGGTCATAAAAGATTAAAATGGGAATTAATTGGCTAACGAAATTACAAAAAACAGAAATGCATAGAAATCAGCCACGGTGCAAAAATGCTGCTGAAGGGATATATCAAATCCAGATTCAGAGTACAAAGTGAGTTTGGGGCACTTTTCCCTTGGCTAACTGTGAAAACCTTGCATGAATAAGTAAGGAGAAGGAGGCAAAGAGGAGCAAATCAATTAGGCCGTATAGAAGAGACTCAAAGGGCAGGGAAGGAACCAGGAGAAATTTAGTGCTTAAGTCATCAGTTTCCAAAAGGCTGATGGCCATAATCCTATGAAAAATAAAACATGCTCACATTTGTAGGAAGGAGAACAATAAAACCCTTGCCAAGTCTTTACCATCATCTGGTTTTTTCCGCCGGTTTCTATCTACCACCAACCACTGACTGTATTTAATGTGATTCTCCCTCATGTGAGAGGCACGGGAGAGAAAAAAAAAAAGGATGCATGATAGGAAGATAACATGTTGATGTATGTATTTGTCTATCTTGCATTGCTATTAAGGAATACCTGAGACTCAGTAACTTAGAAAGGAAGTTTATTTGGCTCATGTTTCTGCAGGCTGTACATACACGCCACCTGCATCTACTCAGCTTCTGGTGAGGTCTCAGGAAGCTTTCCAATCATGTTGGAAGGCAAAGGGGAAGCAGGGATGTCACGGGTGAAAGAGTAATAGAGAGAGGAGGAGGTGCTGGGCTCCTTTATTTTATTTTTATTTTTTATTTTTTCACTGAAAGTAATCAAGAAACTGGCTCCTTCCAAAAACCAGCTCCCACATGAGCTAATAGAGCAAGAACTCGTTTGCTACCATGGGGAGGGCACCAAGCCATTCATGAGGGATCCACCACCATGATCCAAACACCTCCCACCAGACCCTACCTCCAATACTGGGGATCATGTGGCAACATGAGATTTGGTGGGGACAAACATCCAAACTATATCAATGTGGAAGGAGGGAGAAACAGGGAGACTGTAGTTCTGTGTTCTGATGTGCCTCAGCCTCCTCCACTGGTTTGTAAATAGTTAAATCAGTTGATTTCAAAGTGCCTTTGCAGTTCCCACACCTTGATGCCCTCGTTGAGAGTATAACCCTAACACCATATTGAGATTATGGGAATGTTGAGGAGAAAAATAAGACAACAGGTGTTTAGTGCATACAACTTTTCAGGCACCATGTAAGGTACTTCAAACCCGATGTGTCATTTAATTAGTTTTCACAGTAACTCTATGAAATAAAAATTGTTACACCTGACCTGGCACTTACTATGTGTCAGGCCCTATTCTAAATACTTTAATCAATTAATATTCAACACAACCCTACAAGAGTGGGACTATCACTGATCCCACTTTCCAGATGAGAGATCTGCGGCCCTGAGAGGTTAAATAACTTATCCAAAATTACATGGTAAACGTGGAGCTGTTAGGCTCCATCTAGTTCCAGAGTCCATGCCCTTAACCAGTACCATACTCTTCAATACACACATACACCTTCACATACACGTTTGCACACATGCCCATGCAATCTGACTTCTTACACAGCCACCACCTGGAGCAATAGGGGAAGTAGATTCAGAGTTCAGATGAACTGGGACGCATCAGACTCTCAGTATCCATTACAACACTCTCTCGCTATCTACCTGACAAGGAGTCAGAGGAAACAAACCAGGTGACAGAGAAGCTGACTAGGATAACATTTACAACTGCCAGGGCCTGGAATTCTTAAAACCTCTTGGAGACAGAGATTGGTCTTAGAATTTCCATGGCTATAGTTGTAACTGTATTATAATAGTTTGCTCAGGTTACCATAACAAAGTACCACTGACAGCATGGCTTGAATAAGAAATTGTTTTCTCACAACCCTGGAGGATAGAAGTCTGAGATCAAGGTGTTGGCAAGGTTGTTTTCTCTTGAGGCCTCTCTCCCTTTCTTGAAGATGGCAGTCTTCTCCCCGTGTTTTCACATGTTTTTTCCTCTGTTCACGTCTGTGTCCTAATCTTCTCTTGTTATAAAGACAACAGTCATATTGGATTAGGACCCACCCTAATGACCTCATTTTAACTTAATTGTCTCCTTAAAGACCCTGTCTCCAAACACAATCACATTCTGTTCTGAAATACTGGGTGTTAAGAAATCAACATGTGAATCTAGAGATATACAATTCAACTCTTAACTACTCTATAAAAAATGACATTCTAACAGTTGACAAATTAATCATGCTTAGTCGTGTATGCTTAATTCTTAGTGACATCAATGTAAATTGTCTAGGTCAAGTAAATATTGAAATCAATAATGTTTAAAACTGCCCTTTTTATCTTTTCTCTCTGCAACCAAGTGAGAGATAAACACCTTTAACACAAAGACAAAATAAGATTCAAAAACTTTTAAATATTAATTTTGAGAAATGACTCCCTTTTACTCTGCTGCCTCACCAAAATAAATAAAGAAATAAACTGTAGTCTCTGATATTTCCAGAAATAAAGTTCTGCTTCCTTCTGTGAAAATTCTTATCATGAGTCTGGGGTTTAAACTTCCCAGTAAAAAATACAGTTGGACTCTGTGACTCACAATTTTAATGTATCTGTAAGTTGGGACTATAGAGGGTTTGTTTTAATACAAATTGAATTCTAAATACTTTATTTCTTCAGTAATCATGTATTTGATTGGCTATAGCAAGAACGAGATTTCTCAAACAAGTTACATTATTATTATATCTACACTACCCTAACAACACCCTGAGGAGATCCATGTTTCCACCTATTCAAAGCCTTGGAATAAATTCCAAAATAACTCAGTAATCAGTTTTTAATTAAGTATGTCATTATTAATTTTATACATTCAATACAAATGAAACTGTCTCAATATAAAAGAAATTGCTAGTAGGTAGTAATTACAAGCCTACTATACTTATATTTTAAGTTCATGACTAATACTCAAAATAATAATAAACAGATTCTCAAAAAGTAAATTTTGCCCTAAGAATTGAAGTAACAGAGATACCTTCTTATTCTAGAGCTGTATGCAGACATGGCTTGTGTTTTAGAGTTTGTTTTTATTTCTTCCAATGGCACCCCAAAAATAATAGCACCTGAGGGAACTCTGGGGTGATTTGCTAACTTTTAGAGTCTATTTCAACATCACCAAGCAAAGTTGGTTAATACTCAAACACAAATGTTAAGTAGCATAAGTAGCATTGTTTGTCTATATAATTAGGTCAAATTAGATTTAACTTGGAAAAAAAAATGGTGAACCAAAAAAAAAAAAAGTCCATTCAAAAGAATATAAACTCAAAAACACACTCATGCCTACTCTCTGTGTGTTGGGGCACTGTGGCAGACATGCATGCTAAGTCAATGTGTCCTCAAACAAGAGGTCTTCAGTCTTCTAAGAAGGGCCCATGGAGAAAATCAAGAGAATCTAATTAGGCAACATTTAATTCCACAGTGATAAATAACTTAAGCTTCGTCTCTAAGAGAAGGTAATTACTGGCTCTTAGAGCAAACAGCAGAACCAGTTAAAGGTCTTTTAAATTTACAGCTAAACAAATATTGTAAAGATAAATAAAGGATGAGAAAGATAAATTAATACTTATATTCCTATTCTTCAATAATGAATTAATGACTTTCTACAGTATTATATAAAGGCTTTTAAATTCCTTTTTAAAGATAAATTAATAAAAATAAAAGTACAAGAATAGTTATAATTAAGGGAAAATGAAAAATTTCATACCCCTTAAAATACTGAAAGCTGTACACCACCACCTGTGTATTCACTAAATAATTGAATTACATTACATGCTATTTTAGCCAAGCCTCAGTTATACTGAAAACTTATTCACATCTTTTTCCCCATCTTTTACCTTCTATAACAATTCTTTAAGAAGGTTACAAATCATCCTTATCAAAATGAAAACATAATTTTTATAATGTGGAACTATATCAATTTGTTATTAGCCACTCTGGTAAAATATTTGCTCTTAGAGAGAGATTGAACCTTGTATCATGACTAATTGAGGCTTGAGATTGATTATTGATAGATGCCATTATTCATTATATCACTATAGTTAATAAAGATGATTCATAGTTTTCTCTATTTTAAGTACTATTTTTAAAGATCTATAAATGTCATAGAACTTCTTTGACCTCTACTCAAGGTTTCATATTGCATCACCCAAGATAATTACTTATTTAATCTGAAAGTGCTCCAAATGACAATGCATTTAAAATACTGTTTTTTATTTCTACAGAATGACTCAATATAGACAATCTGTTTTGAAAATGATTGTTCAATTTAAAGATTTTTACAAAAGGAGGCAATCATTTCAATCCTCTTCCAGGTAAGCAGGAGATTTCCGATCCCCACTTTGAAGGCTGTAGTAGAAATAGATAGTTAAGAAATATAGCCAGTGATATTTTTCTATGTTAGAGATTGATATGAACAAACTGTCTGTTTACTTTTATGGCCCTTGGAGATATTTCTCTTCAGCTATAGGGAGCTTTGAACCCTGCCGTAACTGATCAATTTCTCCCATTTTCTAAGGAAAGCAAAAATAAACAAAATTCTGCTTGTTACTCCGTAACCATGTATGTGTTTTAGAAGCTGCACTTGCTCCAATGTTCCTCTTAGATCTGCATTGCACGGTGAACTGACTTCCTAACAAGCTGGCCTCTTAATTTCATCTTGCTCTGAAAGTGAAAGAATAATGAGCTCAGTGATGCTGAAGCCACACTCCCAGCCACCAAGAAGAAAACCTTCGTGCCCATTCTGTCACCAGCCGACTGGGAGCAAGACTAATGAATTTCTGCCACGAAGAAATATTTGCTCCCATATCAGACTAAGTCCTGATCTTTAAATGGTGACAACCTTACCGAGCAGCATAGCAATCAGCTGATGAAAGGATATGTGTTTGTTTATTCGTTTGTTTGTTTTTTCCTAAATGCTCCATGCAGAGAGAATGAAAAGATCAGGAGAGCTAGAAATAACCATTCATTTCCCCTCTCTATACTGCCAGTTTTCTGACATGACAGGTCTACATTTACTTTCACTTATTATTCCTATTGTAGTCTGGCTTCTGGCCCCAACCATTACCCCAAGAGTTATCAGACACTTTCTACTTTTCAGATCCAGTGGTTTCTTCCCAGTTCTCATCTGCCTCAGGCTCTGACATGTTTGACAATATACCTTTAAAAACCCCTCTGTTCCGTGGCTGCCCTCTCCTTGCTCTTTTCTCTTTCCTCTCATTCCTGCTTTACATTCATTCCCCAATAAAGGATTAGCACAAAAGCTAATTCTTTGGGATGCAAAATTATTCTACCTTCATGTAAATCAGTAGAGAAGATGGTATTTAAGAATCAAACAGGCTCTCAAAGAATCAGGTTCGCAAAGTTGACATATCTGAACCTGACTTCCACTGTACCACCGCTATGGTCTGAATGTGTGTGTCCCACCAAAATTCGTGTCATGAAACCTAACCCCCACAGTGATGGTATCAAGAGGTGGGTCCTTTGGGAGATGATGTGGTCATGAGGGCTCCACCCTCAGAAATGGAATTAATGTTCTGATAAAAGAGGCTACAGAGGCCCCTTGCCTCTTTCATCACATAAGGACACAGCAACAAGGCACCATTTATGACGCAGAGAGCTCTCGCCACACATCAAATCTGCTAGCAACTTGAGCTTGGACTTCCCAGTCTCTAGAACTGTGAGAAATAAATTTCTGCTGTTTATAAATTACTCAGTCTAAAGTATTTTGTTACAACAGCCTGAACGAACTAAGACAATCACTTACTGTAGGCACGTTACTTTAATTTCTCTGAGCCTCAGTTTCCCTCTTCTGTGAATACTGATAATAAAATTACCATTTTTTAGGTTTGTTTGAGAGGATTCAACTAAATAATGTTTTTTAAATATTTACCACATTCACAACACATTCATGTTTCACTAAAAAACATGGTTATTATTATTTCTAATTTCAGTAGACTTTGGTAGACAAAACTAGAGATCTTAACCAAAGAGGTAACCAAATGACAGCTGGATTTCAATTTGTTTGAATAAAATTACAAAATCAAAGAGCTAGAAAATACCTTTGCATCCAGGGTCATCAAGTTATATGCTGCAGAATAAATACAGCCTGCCTCCTGTTTTCATAAATAGTCATTGGAACAGAGCCACACCCATTCATTTATGTATTCTCCATGGTTGCCTTTATTCCTTAACAGCAGCATTGGGTAACTGTGAAAAAGACCGTATGGTCTGCAAAGCCTAATCAAATCTGACCCCTAATCTAGTCTAACCACTTCATTTTACTGATGAGAAAATTAAATACAATCATTTAATTCAGAACATCCCTAAGAAAATTGTCTAATGTATCATCTTTGTTAGTTTACAGGAAGACTTATGTGTATGCAGATTATTAACTGATAGAAATTAAATCTGCTTCATTCGTTTGTTTTGTTGTTTCTATGGTGCAGTTATAGTTCCTGGGAGCCCCACAGAATGTGGTGTTTTATTCTGACACTATGTATCTAGCACTTGCACTGTAAAAAGGGAAGTAATTCCCATTAGGAACAGCAAAACCTGAGGCTAAAAAAAGACAGTGTAAACTCATGCCAAAAGCTGAATTTTACTTAATATAAAGAAAAGTGGCAGTTTCCAATTTCAGCAGAAAGTAGGAGTGTCAAATTGCTACAGAAACTGCCGTCCTCCAGAGATTGACGACCCGAATGAACCTAGAGGCAATTTTTTATTCTCATGAGATGGCTTGGTTAGATATTTCTGGGAAGGAGCAGTAGGTCTTAGGAAAGGTTAGAATGTTGTTGTTTCCTGGTAACTACTTGCAGAGGTTGATAGGAGTCAATGAGACCAAACAAAAAGCAGGAATAGGGTGGGTCTGTGGCATTTAATAGTGGCTATGGAGGATATCAGTGGATTTTCCAGAAAGAGAAACATTTCATGGTCAAAGCTTTGATTTGCTTCTATTATTTTCACATTCATTCCCTAATGCAATACGAATATCACAAATAGAAGCCACTTCTGGGACTCTCATTAGTAAAGCTTAGCTTCAACTTAAAACTTCAAAAGGAGTTAGATGCATACCTCTTCTAGCAGTGGCATCAGGCAGGCAGAGAAAAAGAAAATAGCATTTCCCTTTTACAGAAACCAGTTCTATTTTTTTCTCTCCTATAAGGAGTGGCATTAACCCTAAATTGCACACGATGTTTAAGAGATGCAGAAATAACTAATAGTCTTTGCTCTCAGAGCCTTCATATGTGATCCCTGTGGAGTTGTCCTACAGTCACCTAATTCAGAATCACTAGGTGTGTTTGTCTAAAATGCAGATTTCTGGTCCTTGTACCAGAAATTGTGATTCAGCACTTACGTGTACACTTACGTGTATCATGCCCAGGCATATATATTTTCAACAAGTTTCCCATGTGATTCTAATACATATGAGAGTTTGAGAACCATAGGTCTACTGAAGAGGAAACCATTGGAAAGGGGTCCTGATCCAGACCCCAAGAGAGGCTTCTTAAATCTGGCACAAGAAAGAATTCAAGCCAAGACCATAGAGTACAATGAAAGCAAGTTTATTAAGAAAGTAAAGGAATAAAGAATGGTGACTCCATAGGCAAAACAGCAGCATGGGCTGCTAGACTGCGTATATTTATAGTTCTCTCTTGATTACATGCTAAACAAAGGGTGGGCTATTCATGAGCTTTCTGGGAAAGAGGTGGGCAATCCCCAGAACTGAGGGCTCCTCCCCTTTTTAGACCATATAGGGTAAGTTTCTGATGTTGCTATGGCATTTGTAAACTGTCCTGGCACTGGTGGGAGTGTCTGTGAATATGCTAATACTTTATAATTAGCGTAGAATGAGCAGTGAGGGTGACCAGAGGTCACTTTTGTCACCATCTTGATTTTAGTGGGTCTTGGTTAGCTTCTTTACCACATTTCATTTTATCAGCGAGGTCTTTGTTACCTGTATCTTGTGCTGACTTCCTATCTCATCCTGTGACTAAGAACACCTAATCTCCTGGAATGCAGCCCAGTATGTCTCCCTTATTTTACCCAGCCCCTATTCAAGATGGAGCAGCTCTGGTTCAAATGCTTCTGGCAGAACTAGCATGAAATCTTTCAGCTCTGCCACAGTCTAGCACTGTGACTTTGAACAATTTATTTAAAAATAAGTGCAATCTAAGAGTTAGCCAACAAGATTAATAAATTTTGAGAATGACGAAAGTAGAGCCCAAGATGTGACAGTAGTGTAAGGTATAATTACCTGGAAGACATTAGAACACTGAACAACAATGGCTAGACTGCTTGAAAACGGGGTTATGCCAAAAGTATCATGTTTGACAACATTGTCTTAAAAATTAATGTACTCAAGACAAAACATTTTAATTTTATAAAATGTTAGCTTAGCTTTTCATGTTATGTAGTCTCTTCCCTTTATCCTGTAAATTTGATAGGATAGACTAAAGTGTAATACATATTTTCCTGAAAATGAATAAAATCTCAGAAATAACCAATTTGCCAGGGTTTCGTTTTAGTCCTGCCTGCTCAATATACTCTGCACAATTAAAATGTCTTAGGGGCAGAGCTTGAGTTACCCCAGATGAGAAACCATCTAAACATTTGCATATTGCTACAGACTAAATTAATGAATATTTTACTCTCACCAGCTGCTTCATAATCCTTCTCCTGCCTAAAAGCCATGAGATTACAAAGTCTAATTTCACCTTCTCTGGGGCTTTTTATACCCTGTATATACAACACCCAAATCCCTCTGGTATTTTACTGACAAAACAAAAGGCAGCAAAAGAAGCTGTAATTGAAGTCACCGCTACTAAATAAATCCCAAACCTGTTCATTTGCCATTTTCTGCTAAACTTACAGTTCAAAACTGGGCCTACACTCTTGATGCCATAATAGTTCCTGGGACCAAGGAAATAAGTAGCCACTAAAATTAGCATAGGTATGGTGGAAAGCAATACTCTCTCATATTCGGCTAAAAAAAAAGCGGATTAGAAGATAAATCTGAGCATATTAATAATTATATATATATAGCATGTATTGATTATATAATTGACCCTAAGTACCTTTAATACCTCATCTCATTTAATCCTCACAACAATTCTATGAAGTAGGTGTCATTATCCCCATTTCACAAATGAGAAAAGTGAGAAAGAGTTTAAGGTTACAGTAAATGTCACAGTACATGTGGTACTTGAAAATCACCAGTCAGGTAGCCAACCCAGTTTTACTTGACTCCAAATACCATGTTCTAACTATTACAACAAAACAGACCTAACAGTTTTTATGTCTCTATCTCTGTTAGAATTGTTTGATTCTTGTTTGATTTGAATCAGATATCTCTGTTAGTCATTATCATTTTTCTTTACTAGGGATCATCCCAATTGAAGGGACTGTGTCTTTAAGGAATGTAGTGAGGCACTGGGCAAACATTTGTTGAATGAATGAATGAATAGAATACTTCAGTACTCAGAGGACTTGCTAGGCCTTTAAACCCCAAATCCTCTTCTTTTCCACAAACAACCATCAGCATTACTCTTATATCAGCTGTTCACATTAACAGTTTTTCACAGAACTGTTAATTTAGCATGATTAGTAATTACAGAAATATAATTTACAGATTACTTTTTTAGTTGTAACGTTAAAGTGTAGTCCACAAGACTACCCCCACTTCTGACACCATGTCAAGTTTAGGATCTCTAAGACCATACTTAGGTATAATAATGCAGTAGAAAGACTCACAGAACTCTCTAGATGCTGTTATACTTATGATGAGAGTTTAGGACACAGGTTAGGTTAGGTTAAAAGGCTTATATTCTGATTCTGACTAAAGAATCCTGTCATGAATTCCCCAAATCTTGTCGGGAGTTTCCAAATTGTTGACATTCTAATTAATACGTAACCTACCTAACACTGAAAGGAACACTAATTTGTTTCTGAGTCATGAACTTTTACTGATTGTCTTGCATGTAGAACATTTTAGCTTGTATGTTGTAATCTGCAGCCAATGATTATAACCTCTGTATTACATCCCACAATGAAAAGGACAACTCTGGCATGAGGAGTTCTCCTTCCTTCTTCTAAACTTTCCTGTAAAAGCCTTGCAACTGGTAGTGGACTCTGGAATATGCCCCAACTTTGTGGGTATGTTTTCCCAAGTCAGTCCTCACAGTTGGCTTCCCATAAACCCTTTTCAAATTATTGCTGCCTCAGCAGCCTTAATTTTGGTTGAGATGACTCAAAAGTTCCATCATAAATTATACTGTTAGACTGTCTGGCACAGCCTAAATTCCCAAACAAGACACTCCTATCAGGCATGACACTGCAAGAACATAGAGCTTACCTCCCAGAAGCTGAAGACAAAGGCCAGATCTCTCTTTGGAAAAGGTTAAATTCTTTATTCCCCAAAGAATGTAAACAAATCCAAGGATTTTTTCAAAAACATTCTTTTCACTTGCATTTTGTTATACTTTCCGAAGTAGGAGATCTAGAGGTCCGGTTATAGCTCCAGGGTCAGGATGTGAATGTGAACATCATCTTCTTTGCATGCTGTTATTTCAGTGTCTCTTACAAGTGTAAGCATAGATTAGCATCAAACTACAGTAGAGACCAACCTGCAATTATAGCTAATTCATGTGACCAAATTAGGGAATCTAAATAAGGAGAAAGATTTTAGAGTGTCCTTAACTTAGCATCCAACCCAATAACTAGATTTTGAAGCCAGGCCTATACTGCATTGTTATTCCAAAATCAGTCCTCATCTTAATTCCACCATCTTTTCCTACAGCCCATTCTAGAATCCTTTCTCTTCATTTTTTTGACTACCAAGAAGATAAATAAATAGACCAGTTGCAGTGACTCACATCTGTAATCCCAGAACTTTGAGAGGCCAAGGTGAGGAAATCACCTGAGCCCAGGGATTTGAGACCAGCCTGGGCAACACAGGGAGACTCCAACTCCATAAAAAAAATACAACAATTAGCTGGGCATGTCGGTGCCCACTTATAGTCCTAGCTACTGGGGAGGCTGGGGCAGGAGGATTTCTCGATCTCAGAAGGTCAAGGGTAAAGTGAGAGTGAGCCATGTTTCTGGTTAAAATACAATACAGTACATCTAGGAGAGCTATTACAGATTAGTCAGTTACATTTCAGAATGATATTTTTATTGACTCCTTTTCTGATAACTTATTTTGATAGTCAAGAGAGAGTAGAATCAAAAGGCTGTGGGTTGTGAAAGGTAAAGAGGAAGAGGAGCAAAGGAATTTCCAGAAAGAAGTTTGGAGGCTTGAGAAAACAGCTTCAGATTTAGCAGTGTGGACGCCTGTTTACATATCTTCATGTCTGTATTGTCATCTCATTAATTGCATATTGGTGCATTAGTACAAGTGGGATTATACATCACACTTAAAACGGTCTTCAGTCTTGAGCTACACGGAATCACCTACAGAGGTTTTATAGCTCCAGATGTCCTACGTACATCCCAACCCAATTACATTAGAGACCCTAGAGATGGGGCCCAGGCAGCAGTGGTTTCTAAATCTCTGCAGGTGATTCCCATATGTAGCCAAGCTTTCGAATCCCTGACATGTTCTCTTGGCTTCAGCTCTCTTTCATAACAATAAAGCATCAGAGCATCAGTTAGACAATCCCTGAGCATTCTTTCCAATCCAAGTTCTTCAATTCTGTGATAATGCATGAAAAATTTCCCTTTAATCAATGTTATTTTGCTGCTCATAAAACTGTGAAGCAAATGCACTGAGTTCTTTTTTGCTTTAGCTTTGTGACTTGGGTAAATACAAATGTTCTCCAGAGTTTCTGCTGTTTCATAAGATGTTTTCCATCTCTGCTCACCTGGGCATTCATCAGAGGAAAGGGAGAAACAGCTATTAGCTGTCCAAAGAAAAGCATAAGTCTAACATGAAACATATTATAAAAATAAACACTTTACAAGTGGGATGAGCCTTTTTTGTAAACATAGGAAACACCTGCTCATTGATGCTTTGCTATTGTGGAAGCTTTGCGTACGTGTTTTCATAATTACAGATTCATGTTCCATATACGTTAAGCAAAGCTGTTTGCATGACTCATTTGGAAAAGACTTTGAAGTCTCTTGCTTAAGACCTGACAGTGCTCTCTTCTTTTCCTTTCTCTCTCCCCCAGAAGAGATGCCTGATGAGAAATGCCGAGATTGGCCACATGAGCTTTCACAGAGAGGCTCTGGAAGGGAGAAAACCTAGAAGTCAAGCCCATCTGCACGGCACACTCACCTGCTGTGAGTCATTCAGTCCATGTCAGGCATTTTTTTCCACAGCTCTTTCTACCTCACAGATGTGATATTAAAGGGCTATATAATGTGTAAGACACTCCAAGGTACTGTGAAACAAGAAATGAAAGGATCTTTACCTTGCCAAAAGGCAACATCTCAGAAAATGCCAAGCCACCTGCTAAGGTCAAGTGGTTTGTCATCTGAGGCAAACTGCCTCCGTGAAAGACAAATGGCGTCATATCCACAGCCCTTAAGAAAACCATCAATGTGGTTCACTTATATTCTCCGAAAATATAGCTGCATAAACCCTTCTCAACCTTGAGCATGCCTTTGCTTCACTAGCAAGATCTTCTGCCTTTATTTTTCTTCCCTGTCTCCCCTTCTCCCTCTATCCCTACTCCTCACTATGGAAATCATTCAAGCTCCTGTTTAATTAATAGCAGCTACTTTATTCAGGATTTGCCATGTTCCAGGAACTTAGCTGAATGCTTTTCATGTATTCATTTACCTAATTCTTCCAAGATATCTACAAAATACGTTTTATTAAGTTGAGTTAAAGACAATCAAAACTCAAAGAGGTAAAGTAACTTGACCAAGATCACAAAACCAAGATTCAAACCTAGGCCTATCTTGATCCAAAGCTGATTCTATTACCCACTACATTGCGTTGTCACTCTTCCCATAGAAGGGTAAAAACTTTCTTGATGACTCTACTCTACAGCAATTTTTCCCCAATTGGAATAAAACTCCCCTCAGAAATATGTTTTTACATGCTACATAGTCTTGATCACTATTTTATACTGTGATTTATTTAAAATGAATATGTTTTGTTTCTTTCCCTAAGTATATTACAAGCCTATTAAACCACAGAGTTCTGTTTATCACTATTAAACCTATTAAATAGGTTTAATATTTAATAGGTTTAATATTAATTATTTATATTAATATTATAAATATTATATTTTTTATTTATTTATTTATTTTATTTATTATAATAATAAAATATTAATAATTTAATATTAATATTAAATAGGTTTAATAATAAACCTAAAACTATTAAGCCTATTAAACCACTATTCAAAGTGCCTAACACAATGCACTTACATTCTGTAGGAACACACAAATAATCAGCCAGATGCGGTGGCTCACACCTGTAATCCCAGCACTTTGAGAGGCCGAGGCAGGCGAATCACTTGATGTCAGGAGTTCAAGGTGCGACTGGCCAACATGACAAAACTCTGTCTCTATTAAAAATACAAAAATTATCTGGATGTGGTGTCACACACCTGTAATCTCAGCTACTTAGGAAGCTAAGGCAGGAGAAACACTTGAACCCAGGAGGCAGAGGTTGCAGTGAGCTGAGATTGTGCCAATGCACATCAGCCTAAGCAACAAAGTGAGTCTCCATCTCAAAAAATACAATCTAAAAAATAATAATAATAATGAACACAATAATTTTCTATGCAACGCGATTTGGTAAATTAAGAAAAATATTTAGAAAAGTCAAAAAGGAAAACACTCTAACAAGACAAACTTAGAAAACTTTTAGAGCTTGCTTAAGTAGAAAATTCCTTAAGAAGAAAGAGGAAATTATATAAATCAGAACTTATTGATGAAATAAAATAAATCTGATTCTAAGAGATAAGAATAATTGGCATGCAGGAGATACCCCACAAATCTTCCTGTACCAACCAACGTACCTTTTTTCAGATAGAGGAGTAAAGGTTATGCACTGTGGCTTCCTAGTGTGTATGAAATTACTCTGATGTTCATTTTTCTGATTCCAAAACTCTTGACTAAGAATGTTCAAGCTCTTAATTGGGACCATAAAATAGAATATGAAAATAAATGAGTTGAAGTAGAGAGGCAGGCATCTCAGCAAGCAGCACGTGTGCACTCACCCCTAAACCGGTCTAGAGTACCTCCTCAGTAACACACCCTCTTCAGCACACTAGGAATATGAGGTCTGTACATAACACAGGAAGACAGAAACGTGATATTGATCTCACTCTTGTCTACTGTTTTAATGTGTGAGAGTGTAAAGAGTATTCTTCCCTTTTTATGAATTTGTTTCCTTTGTGTAGAATGAGGTAATCCCATTTACTGTCCACTGAAGGTCTCAGGAATGACTCATAAAAAGGGGTTAGATATAATGTTGTGTATTAGAAAGTGGTATAACTTTCAAATCAGAGAGTTGAAGCTCCAAACCACAGCTCTAAAAACCTGGAAAATACTCAGAAAAATAATTAAAATAATTAGTTATAATTTATGTTTTACTTTCGTAGAAAGAAATACTTGGGAGCCTTTTAAAAGAATACTGCATGCATGTAGATAGTCATAAAGATTTTGCTATAAAATTTTTCCTCAAATATAATGTCAACTGAATAAAGTGAGTTGGTTAAAAAAAAAAAAAAGGTTCTTCAATTTAGCCAGTACAGCAAAATGTTTTCAATAACAAATAATTTCCTTTATGCCTGTAGAACATTTCATCTGCATATAACTATAATCTAGAATCTCAGTACACATTATCTATTTCTTACTAACGCCCAGGAGACTTTCAGGAATTAGAACTATAGGTTCCACCAATTCCTGGCTCTCTGTAGCTATAGACTTTCTAGCCATGTGATCTTACAGTCATCTTAGTTTAGTGAAGGTAGCTCCAGACATGGCGTCAAATGACCCATGTTCAAATTTCAGCTCTGCCTTTCATTATTAGCCCTGTAACCCTGACTAAACCAAGCATCTCTCTAAGCTTCAGCATCTTTTCTATAAAGAGAAGAAATAATACCTGCCTGCACTTACCCATAGGATTGTAATGAGGATCCAGATGAAAAGTATGCAAAACTGCTGTGTAAATCACATCTCTGTAGCTGGATTTTTCACTCTGTTTTTAGTTGCTTGTAGCCCTTTTTCTCCTATTAGCAAGCAACAGCTACCATTAAAATTTTCATTTATTTTCTTCTGGTCTTTAGTTTCTAGGTATATATGTATGTGTTTATGTATGTCTAGATTTACTTTTTTAAATGTAACTTTTATTGTAATACAATTATGTATTATAATACTTTTACTATACTTTCACAAAATGTGTTTTATAACACACATAGCATTTTACACATTTTATAATGTATTAGGGTAAAATCATGTATTATACTTGCATATATAATGACATATGTATGTATATGACCCTAGATTAATAAAAGTTCTTCCAAATAACAGCTTAGTATAAGTCCATCATATATAATATATAATAAAGTATGATGTCTACATTTCATGTTGTTAAACATTATTTCTAAACATGATTAATGATGGCTGCCTTAAAAATATGGTGTATTTTTTATTCCACCATACAAGTAAACTATGATTTATTTGATCATTTCCTATTTTTCACTCATTAGGAATACTTTTTCCCAGGTTTTCCCAGGTTTTTGTTTTGGGTTTATTTGTTGTTGTTGATGATGATGATGCTACTGGGTTTATTTGCCATATAACAATACTGTAGTAAATGCATCTATGCAAAAATCTCAGATTCTATTAGGGAGATTTCTAAAACTAAAATCATTGGATCAAAAGATACGGAGTTTTCTGAGTTCCTTTCTAACACACTGTCAATTTCTGTTTCTGAAGCATTGTACTAGTTATACAGTCTAAGATGGAATCATTGTTACAGTACCTTTGTCAGAATTATTACGTATTTAAATCATTACTAATTTCACAGCCAAAAAAATATATCTTTGTTATTTATGTTTATGTGATTATTAGTAAAGTTGAAAACTTGTCATGTTTATTGATTTTAATTATCTCTGCCTAGAATTATCTCTTCTCATTCTTGCTCCAATTTCAATATTTTCCTTATTGGTTTATGTGTTATTTATACTTCAGTGAAATTAATTTCTTTATTGTTCCTCATAAAATTTTTCAAATTCACCATCTGCGTTGTAACATTGCTTATGAGTTTTGATATTGAGTTTTTTAAATTTATGTTTTTTGAAATCAAATTTACCAGCCATTTTCTTCCATTGCTTTCTTTTTATGTTTTGTGAATTAAGTAAAGGGAATTTCTACTGCATCCATATATCAATTTATTCTTTTAGTAAAAATCAGCCTCTGTGTTCAAAGATTTAGCAATGTAGAATAAAGCTAAGGTTGATTATGCTGATTATTGTTATTCTGCCAGGAAGCCAGTTTGAAACCATTAGCCAGGAGATTATTAAGTATTTTTGGTACAGGAGGAGCTGGCACTAACCCAGACACAGCTCTATTTATAGGCAGCAAAGATACCTCCTATGCTGTGGCTTTCAGCCAATGCTGAGGACCCAGAAGTCCTAACACTTGTAAAGCAGATCTGTACCAGTGAACATATAAGTTAGAGGGGGTCAGACTCAGGGCTAGTTGATACCTGGGAAAGGATGAGAACAGAGAATAGGACACCACCACCAGAATCCATTCTACTGGAGGAGAGTGGTTTGCAAATGTCTAGCATGCAGAAGTTGTAATTAGAGAGATGAGTCTGAAAGGAGTTCATGACCTTCCAATTCTAAGGTTCTCTCTCTCACTGTTCTCTGGCTGTATTCAACTCTCTGCTGAGTAAAGACAAGCCTCTTACTTGATTATATTTAAATTCTACACTCCTGTCTTTAGAAATACCCCTGAGCAGGCAAACTTGCTTCCTCAGCTGCAGGAAAATAAATCATGGCTAGTAACAATAATAACATCAATTAAGCTATTTCCATACTCCAGACCCTGTTCTAAACCTTTAACATTCATCAAACCCTTTAAAACTCTTTGAACTTATAAGAACTATAATTTTCTCTATTTTATAGTTAAAGAAACTGAGGCATAGAGAAGTTAAGTAGCTTGTCCAAGGTTGAGCCAAGACTTGAAAAAACCAGACAGTCTGGTTCCAGAGTTGACACACTTATGATATTCTATGTTATTCTATAATACAAATTTTGAGAACAAGTGTTAATTTTAATTCATGTATGTGGAAAGATATATACATATATTTATATATATGAAAAGATATAGAAATATTATGCCCTTGGATATATCCGTCTTTACTTATTCTGGTCAATGAAGGAGGAGGATTAGAAATTAATTAAACAACTCTTGGATTATCCAGGCCTCTGGCTTTCCCACCTTCTGATGCTTCCATCAGAAAAACAGAAGAGAACAAAGGAAAAACACAAACATGGCAATTTTGTTCCAGTTTGAAGTTAGTTCTGCTTGGAGTTGGTTTTAAAGGGACAAGAGACTGCATATAATAGTCAAAATAATATCGGTGTTATATAATCACCCAGTCATCACAGGTGCTTCTCTTGGTACCAGCTTAGAGCTGAACAGTGGAGGGTGCAGAGTGCATGTATGGGTGAATTCCCAAGAACAACACAATTTTAGCCATCTCTGAGTGAACCTTGCCAGGCAGCAAGGTTGTTATTGGGTTGTGTTGTCATTGTGTTGTTCTTGGGAATTCACCTACACACAATTTCTGCACCCTCCACTGTTTGGCTCTAAGCTGGTACCAAGGGAAGCACCAATGATGGACACTTGTGCCTGTTGTCGCTTTCTCCTCCCTGCTGGTACCCCACACAGACTCAAGCTTTCTCATGGCTGCAGTTTCAGAAGTATTCATGACCAATTCACTGCTTGAGGCCTCACACAATGAGCAGGAGAGTTGCACCCTGCCATCAATTTGCCTCTCATCATCTCATTCCACCACTCTATCCTCCACAGCGCTGCTAGGCTGGTATTTTCCACTTGTGAATATAGTCATGTTCCTCCTATTAAAATTCTCCTGTAGGCTGGTCCGATCGCTCATGCCTGTAATCCCAGCACTTTGGGAGGCTGAGGAGGGCAGATCACTTGAGGTCAGGAGTTCAAGACCAGCCTGGCCAACATGGCGAAACTCTGTCTCTACTAAAAGTACAAAAATTAGCCGGGCGTCATGTAGGCGCCTGTAATTCCAGCTACTCGGTAAGTGAAGCAGGAAAAACACTTGAACCCGGAGGCGGAGGTTGCAGTGAGGCGAGATCATGCCACAGCACTCCAGCCTGGCCAATAGAGCAAGACTCTGTCTCAAATAATAAATAATAAAATAAAAATTTCCCGTACAGTCCGATCTCCTATGGGGTAGAATCTAACCTCCCCAACACAAAGTAAAAGACCCTTGAGGCTCTATCTCCACCTTCCCCATCCTTGAAGTGTGCATTTAAGCTTCACAACCTGCTTATAAGTCCTCAAATATGCTTTGCTATGTCACAGTTCTGTGTCTTTGCCTAATCTGTTTCTCTCCTGTAGTATCCCCCAACAACTGACACCCACACATTTATATGATTTACATCTTTGGGTCTCCTTTTAACTTCTGCCTCCTGCGTGAAGCCTCTCTCACGGCATCAGCCTACCTTCTGTCATTCAGAAAAACTGTTCCAAACCTGCCTCTCATGTACATGTATCATATTGTGTGCTAGTTGCTTAATTGTGTATCTGTCTCCCACTTAGACTGTGATCTCCTTAAGGAGAGGGGACTATAATTTTCACCTGTGCAAATGGCATTTAATAAATATGTATTTATTGGATGGTAGAGGAATGGATGGCTCAATGAAAGAATGGAGAAATAGTATCTTTTACATCGTGATAATTGTTTACATTTGTATTGTTCTTTAAAATTAGCAAAAATACCAAGTTATATAATCTCACTTAAGCATGACAACAAATCTCTAAGATAGGTATTACTGACAATTTACACATAAGGAAACAGATTCAAAGAGGTTGAGACCCTTGCCAGAGGTCACACAGCTTTGGTCATACCAAAATCATTAAAATGATTTAAATGTACTCATTTAGTGGTCCATAAATTTATAGAGTTTTATAGCTGGAAGACCTCCCTAGTCAATCCTTTTTATCAGAACCATGAAAAACTGAGGCCCAGAGATTTTTTAAATTGCTCAAATTTGCACCACTTAGTGGCAGACCCAGAGCTGGTAATAAGTGCTTTATAGCTCTTAATTCCAACTTTCTAGGTTCATAAATCTAGGCTCTTCCACTCACTGACTGTACAATTTTAAACAAATTGCTTAACCTCTCTGTGTCTGTTTCCTATAGTGATAAATGGGGCTAATAATAGTACCTAACTAACAGGTTTGTTATGAAGATTTAAATGAGATAACCCATGGGAAACTGTTACAAGAGAGTCTGATCATTGTGAGTGCTTTAAAAATGTCAGCTATTAATCATCATTTTTACTTAGGTAGGTTCTTCCTCCTCCACGAATCAAGAACACTAAAGAGATACTGATGTAGTGATAGCAGTCACACACTCAAAGGAAAGAAGGTAAAAGGCAAAAAGCAATATAATTCATGTGGCAGAACAGAAAAAATAAGTTAGAGCCCTAGAAGAAATTATGAGAAAATGATAGAAAAACCCGACCTTGAGGTCACAGGCAAACAAACTGTGTTAGGCTTTTTTCTTCCCTGAAACTACTGAAACTACCCACTTTCTGAGGGAAGCAAATTAATATGAACTGCATAGAGAGGTTAAAAAATAATAAAGCATTCAGTAGCCCTTTCCATTACTAATGTTTCCCATTTGAATAATTAGTTTTATTCCTCTCTCTGTTAACTTAAATAGATAAATGTACAAATATATATACATAAAATATAACCAGTAATAATTGCACTAAATTATCTATTGAAGGACCATTAGATTATAAACATTGACTCTCCTGTTGAGTTCTATCCAGCTGGTTTTCTCTAGAAGGAAGGATTCTCCACAGGTTTCATTTATCAGCCTTATCAAAATTGCAGTTATGCATTGATATCTTGCCAGTCTGGCTTTCAGTAACAGTCAGATAAGGTTGGGCTGTAGTAACAAACAAAATTAGCTTATAAGAGCTGAAGTCCATTTCTCACCCATGGTTCACTGCAGCTCTGTGTCTCTTCTCGTTCTGGGACTAGCCTGAAGGAATACCCTACTTCTGAAACAATTGTGAGTAATGCTGCAAAGAAATGAGGGTGTCAAAGTTTCAACCAGCTGTCCAAGCTTCTGCCTGGGTGGGATTCATGTCAGATCTGCCAACTTTTATTAGCTAAAGCAAGTCACATGACCAAGTCTGTCTTCGGTAAGATGGGGAAGTAGATATTGATCAATAGTAATACAACCTATCACTTTATTGTTTCTTTGTGGCAGGATCTCACTCTGCCGCTCAGGCAGGAGTACAGTGGTGAGATCAGGGGTCACTGCAGCCTCAACCTCCTTGGCTTAAGTGATCCTGCTCCTCAGCCTTCTGAGAAGCTGGGACTATAGGCACATGCCACCACGCCTACCTGATTTTTACTTCTTTTTTCTTTTTGTAGCAACTGGGTCTCCTTATGTTTCCCAGCCTGCCTGAAACTTCTGGGCTCAATCAGTCCCCCTGCCTAGGCCTCCAAAAGCTCTAGGATTACAGGTGTGAGCCACAACGCCCAGCCTCATCACACATCTCTACCCACTACTATCGTTCATTCTTTCTTTCTCTGAGTATCGGTAGATTCTGTTTTACTAAAGTAAATGTAAATTGTCTTTACCATGCTTCCTACTTATTTCTCTGAGACTCCTGATTAGTTCTGTGAAGTTTTTGTTTGTTTGTTTGTTTGTTTGTTTGTTTGTTTTTGACATGGAATCTCACTCTGTCACCCAGGCTGGAGTGCGGTGGCACAATCTCCACTCACTGCAACCTCCACTTCCTGGATTCAGGTGATTCTCTTGCCTCAGCCTCTCAAGTAGCTGGGACTACAGGTGTGCACTCTGACACCCAGCTAATTTTTTTTGTATTTTTAGTAGAGATGGCGTTTTGCAACGTAGGTCAGCCTGGTCTCGAACTCCTGACTTCAAGTGATCCACCCACCTTGGCCTCCCAAAGTCCTGGGATTACAGGCATGAACCACCACATCCAGCCTGTTCTATGAAGTTTGTATGGAACATATCACTGCCCCAAAGAGAACACACATTATATAAAGACCAGATGTTTTGTTTTGTTTTGTTTTTACTAAGGTTAGGTTATCAGATTACTAAATGAATTTATTCTAAATTAAATTCTCATGAATTTCTATATTGTTTCTCCATTCCCTAGTAGACTAGTGAATTTCTCTTCTTACCTTCTAAATCTTTTGCCTCATAGGCCTGACATTTATATTTATTACATCTTTCACAAAAATTTGCTAATAAAATTATTAAAAGAAACTGAATCTCCTAAAATAAAAATAATAGCCTGAATCCAGCTCTATCAACGAACTGTTCTGTAATATTAAAAAGAGCTGGTCCATGTCTTTGGATTTAGAAACTGATGATGTCATTCTTAATGGAATTGGTGAGAGATTGAAGAGTGTTCATTATTTAATGACTGTAATGGCTCTGAAAGCATTCTGCAATTCATGTGACTTACAATGCCAACCCATCAAAATCAAGGGGAAAACGAAAATTACCCTGGAAGTCATTCTTTCTATGAGTCAGGGAAAAACTAACTTCTACATAATTTACCTCACATATAGTTTCAAAATTATATCAACCAATTTGAGTTTGTCACATATTTTTACCCTAATTACCTAAATTCACCTCAACTCAGTACTCTACCTTGGTGAAATGAACCAGAATCAGATCTGAGGTGGGACAAGTTACTTCTTCAGGAGCTCCATAAAAGTCACAGTTTGGCCAAATCCACCTATAACAGTGTTTCTCAACTTTTTTTTCGTCGTCATCCCCTTAAGGATCTTTTTAAGATTTTTTTTCCCTAATTCCCTTCCATGCAAATTTAATACCATGGATATACCTCGTACCTGATTACTTATTTTACACACACACACACACACACACACACACACACACACACATATATATGCTTTATACATAAAAATGTAAGAGTCATATTTTGCTCTCTTGGGGGTAATACTGTCCTGGTGAGAAAAAAATGATCTTTAGGTCAGATGCTGTAGTAGTCTGCTCTCACACTGCTATAAAATAAATATTGCCTGGGCATGGTGGCTCACACCTGTAATCCTAGCACTTTGGGAGGCCAAGACAGGCGGATCATGAGGTCAGGAGATCAAGACCATCCTGGCTAACATGGTGAAACCCCATCTCTACTAAAAATTCAAAAATTAGTTGGGCACGTGCCTGTAATCCCAGCTACTCGGGAGGCTGAGGCAGGAGAATCAGTTGAATTGGGGAGTTGAAAGTTGCAGTGAGCTGAGATTGAGCCACTGCCCTCTGGTCTGGGAAAAAGAACGGAAGAAAGAGAGAGAGAGAGAGAGAAGGAAGGAAGGAAGAAAGGAAGGAAGGTTGGAAGGTCAGTCAGTCCTGAGACTGGATAATTTATAAAGAAAAGAGGTTTAATTGGCTCACAGTTCTGCAAGCTGTACAGCTAATATGGCTAGAGAGGCCTCGGGAAATTTTCAATCATAGGAGAAGGCAAAAGGGAAGCAAGCACATCTTATGTGGCCAGAGTAGGAGGAAGACAGAGAGGTGCCACACACTTTTAAACAACCAGATCTCGTGAGAATTCACTCACTATGACGAGAACAACAAGGGGGTAATCTGCCCCCAATCACCTGCAACCAAGCACCACCTCCAACATTGAGAATTACAATTTGACATGAGATTTGGGTAGGGACACAAATCCAAACCATATCAGATACCTATACCAATTTTACGTATAACTATGCATAATTTTTCACTCTTCTTCCTCAACTACGGCCTTCTATATTTTCTCACCTCTAGGTCTTTGCTTGTACTATGTCTTCTTTCTGGAATAACCTTCCCATTTCTGTCTATTGAATGCAACCATTTTTTAAGGACCACATCAAGTCTTACTTCTTCCAAGTAGAATTTTTCTAAGTATTAAATCAACCTTTTCCCCTACATTTACCTTTAACATAAGACATTTTCCTTACTTCTTTCATAAATATCTTAATCTACCTTAGACTGAAAGTATTTAAGTACAGGCCCTTATAAGAAGAGACACCAAACAATGACCTTCAGGATCCTGCTTCAAGTGGCCTTACCTAAACCAAACCTACTAGTCAAGGCTCACCACAAGAAATATGCAGATCTAGTTAGGTCTGTGTCTTTTGATATGCATGCTAGGATGAAATTATCTCTACTCAAATTAGCTAAAATGTTTTTCAAAATAATTGTTTACAATAAGGATCATTACTGTTTAGATACCCTTTCTAAGGAATGCTCTTGCTAAAGTGATTTGTAAGTCTCGACAACTGTTATATAGATCGCAGAGTTTGCCCTAATGCTAAGAGAAGCTGTATCTAAATTCAAAATTCCCTCAGTGTCTTATATAGAAAGTAATCTTAGGAGGAAGAAATGTGATCTTAACATATCTATTATAAGCCAAACCCTAAGCCAGGCATTATAAATACAATGATTAAAATGGACAGTATCTAGCTCCCTGGAACCTGCAGTTCTGATGGATGAGTTCAGATATTTTCTATTAGCAAGTGTGGTAAATTATTTTCATTTGCTTTAGAATAATCTATATATAGTTTCATATTTGAGACATACAGAAGCAGCCAAGTGGATTGTTCCTTATTCTATTTCCATCTCTAAGACTGTCTCTCTCTCTCTCTCTCTTTCCCTCTCCCTCTCTCTCTCTCTCTCTCTGTCTCTCTCTCTGTCTTTCCCACACTACTTTGTGTGGATAAATGGAAGAAAAGTTCTACCCCCACTGAATTTTTCCTTATTCAACTGCAGAAGACAAGATGGAAGAGACAACTCTCCACTATGCTTTATCAAGAATATCCTGAGAGTCAACAGACTTTATTGAAGATTCATAGCACTAAGAAGCCATCGAGCTAAAGGAGGTTTTCATGTCTGAGGGTTTACTCCCTGTAGACATTTCAAAATAAACTGGCTAAGTAGAATAGTAGAGATCTAGGTAATTAAGCTTTGCTCTACGTTTTGGAAGATGATTTTTCTCTTTCTAAAGTTAAAACAAAAGATTTTAATTTAGACAAAATAGTTTCAAATTCAAAGCTATGAATTTTCTTTTTGGAGTTAATGTAACCCCAAACAATGATAATTGGGCCTGATGTCGTTTTGTAAAAATGCTTTTGCACATTTTTTGTGTCCTTCAGTATCACAGAGTAGCATTCTATTCATTTTGATGACATAATCTTCTACTTAGCCAATGCTTATACAGAGAAAAAATGCTACACTATGAGATGATCACAGACAGCCAAGCATAATTCCAAATAGATCACTCAGTCCTAAAACTGACTTTTATTCATAGCCAAAACAAGCCCACGATGTTCATTACCTTATTGTCTTTCAGGAGCTTAAGGACCACCCGTGTGAGCCTCCCTCTCACATCCCACACATGTCTTGACATCTTTGTGGAGGTCATCATCTTTCATCAGCACCTGTGATAGCCCCACATGGAGGGAGGCCTCATTATGCAGCAGCCCTGCCATTGTAAAGTTATGAATTATGTACAAAGTACATGGATTTCACAAGTCTGCTAGTGCTATGGGATTGGGGATAACAAACTCTTTTCTGGAGACCAAATTGTTAAGCAAATTTAATCAAATCTTTGGCAGTTTTTGTGCATAATTTTCCTCTTCTTCTGAAATAGAAACAATAGAAGTCCTAGACCGAGCAATCAGGCAAGACAAAGAAATAAAGGGCATCCAAATTGCAAAAGAAGAAATCAAGCTACCACTGTATGCCAGTGATATGATCATATACCTAGAAAAGCCTAAACACTCCTCCAAAAGACTCCTAGATTTGATAAATGAATTCAGTAAAGTCTCGGGTTACAAAATCAATGTACACAAATCAGTAGCACTGCTATACACCAACCATGACCAAAATGAGAATCAAATCAAGAACTCAATCCCTTTTGCAACAGCTGCAAAAAGAAAAGCAAAATACCTAGCAATGCACTTAATGAAGAAAGTGAAAGATCTCTACAAGAAGAACTAAAAACACCACTGAAAGAAATCACAGATGACACAAAACAAATGAAAATGCTCATAGATTGGAAGAATCAATAAATGTCATAGAAATGACCACACTGCCCAAAGCTATCTACAGATTCAATGTAATTCTTATCAAATTACCAACATCATTGTTCACAGAATTAGAAAACACAACTCTAAAATTTGTATAAAACCAAAAAGGAGCCCAAATATCCAAAGTAATCCTAAACAAAAAGAACAAATCTAGAGGCATCTCATTACCTGACTTCAAATTATACTACAAGACTATGGTTACCAAAACAGCATGATACTACTATCAAAGTAAATTTATAGACCAATGGAACAGAATAGAGAGCCCAGAAATAAGGCCAAATACTTATAACCAACTGATCTTTGTCAAAGCACACAAAATCGTAAATTGGGGAACCGATACTCTATTCAATAAATGGTGCTGGAGAAACTAGCTAGCCGCATGTAGAAGAATGAAACTAGATCCCTACCTCCCACCATATACGAAAAACAACTCAAGATAGATAAAAGACTCAAATATAAGACCTGAAACCAGAAAAATTCTCGAAGAGAACCAGGGAAAAACTCTGGTGGACGTTGGCCTAGTCAAAGAATTTATGACTAAGATCCCAAAAGCAAATGCAACAAAAACAAGAATAAATAAATGGGACCTAATTAAACTAAAAAGCTTCTGCATGGCAAAAGAAATAATCATCAGAGTAAACAGACAACCCACAGAATAGTGGAAAATATTTGCCAACTATGCATCTGACAAAAGCTAATATCCAGAATCTACAAGGAACTCAAACAACTCAGAAAGAAAGAATAATAATGATAATTCCATCAAAGAGTGGCAAATGACATGAATAGACATTTCTCTAAAGAAGATATACAAATAGCCAACAAATATACGAAAAAATGCTCAACATCACTAATCATCAGGGAAATGCAAATTAAACTACAATGAGATACCACCTTACCCCAGCCAGAATGGCCATTATTAAAAAGTCAAAAAACAATAGACCTTGGCGTGGATATGGTAAAAAAAATAAAATAAAATAAAAAAAACTGGGGCTGGGGGCTGCGGGGAATGCTTATTCACTGCCAGTGGAAATGTAAATTAGTACAACCACTATGGAAAACAGTATGAAGATTTCTTGAAGAACTAAAAGTAAACCTATCATTCAATCCACCAATCCTACTACTGGGCATCTACCTAAAGGAAAAGAAGTCATTATATCAGAAAGACACCTGCACATGTATGTTTATCACCGCACAATTCACAATTGCAAAGATATTAAACCAACCTAAGTGCCTATCAACTCATGAATGAATAAAGAATATGTGAGATATATATACCGTAGAATACTACTCAGCCATAAAAAAGAATGACATATACCATATATTCTCACTTATAAATGGGAGCTAAAAAAAATTATTTCAACAAAATAAAAGTTAGAAATTACTGAAACCTTGCTGAGTGTCATTTACTAAATTCTTTACATGTACTGTTTCATTCATTCTACAGTCCTATGAGTAGATACTATTATTATCTTTATTTACAAGTTAGAAAATTAAGGCATCAAGAAGATATACAGTACATGTCATGGGGAGCTGGTAATGGAGAAACATTAGTCAAAGGGTAAAACATTTCAGTTAGACAGGATGAATAATTTCTGGAGCTATACTGAACAACATGGTGACTACAGTTAGTAATAATTTACTACAAAATTGCTAAGAGAGATCTTAAATGTTCTCACCGCACACAAAAAAAGGTTAAGTATATGAGGTGATGAATATGTTAATTAGCTTGATTTAATTATTTCATAACATATACCTAGATCAAAACATCATGTTATACACTATAATTACAATTATGCATTAATAAAGTTGGGAAACACACACACACACACACAAACACATATAAAACTAGAGAATATTGAAGCCATGATTTGACACAATGCTCTTTATCATTACATACTATTGTATCTCCATCTTTTTCATTGGGAACTTCACTTCCATCACCAGCCCAGTTTTAGCTCCATTGCCAGCCTACTACTTCTACCCTAGAAGCAAACAGAAGTTATTGAACATAACAAAGAAAATAGAGTAGATGAAGTTGTATAGCAAGTTCTTCACATGTACCCCAAAACCTAAAATGCAATAAAAAATAAAGAAAGAAATGAAAGAAAGAGAAAGAAAGAAGAAAGAAAAGAAAAAGAAAGAAAGAAAAAAAAGAAAGAAAGAGAGAAAAAGAAAGAAAGAAAGAAAGAAAAAGAAAGAAAGAAAGAAAGAAAGAAAGAAAGAAAGAAAGAAAGAAAGAAAGAAAGAAAGAAAGAAAGAAAGAAAGAAAGAAA